>QVRM01006167.1:10000-160701 GCA_003439945.1 Dermanyssus gallinae
AGGCAGTCATAATGAAGAATCACGGCCGCCTACTCCCTATTCATTTACTTACTTAGTCTATCACTCGTGTATGGCCTGAAGCCGGACCGGGATAGTCCTAGCAACAACAGCACTAGCGAGAGAGTCACGACTATGTTATGCTAGCTAAAGCCACTCTAGCATCATTTACGTCGTAGCAGTACCAGGCGTAGCAATGGTTGTTGGTTGCATCAATGAAGCAGCGGTGAATGAAGAGCGCTGTGGCCTCGCGTTGTGGCCACTTGAAATCAGGTCAACTTGGTCTCCGCGGCCGTGCGTGATCGCCATTCAAAACGTATCATAAGTGGGTAAAATCGGAGGACTTGGTCGTAGCGTGGTGTAGCAAAAGAAGTCTTGTTTTTGTGATTTGATAATTATATCACATTTATTCCATTTTCACTTTGAGTATGCATATAACGTTGATATGATGTAATTTAATTATTCCTATTGTTGTGATTATTATATCACATTTACTCCATTTTCACATTGAGTACGAATATAACATTGATACGTGTACCGTTGTCAGTTGCCCTCGGCATATCATTTGAGAGAGGCAGTGCAGCGATTTCTTTGTCAGGACCAGGCAGGCAAACGCATCGCACAGTGCGTTTGAGAGCACAGTCGACAGATGCACTCTTGGTACTACTCCTCGTGGAAGTTTGTATTCGAACAGACCAGGTGATATGATAGCCGTGAACTATGTACCTTGGATAGGCGTGGTAATTGTCACACGCAAGACCAGACCCGGGGTGAGAGGCGCTGAAAATATCCAGGTCTCCAACCAAAATCTCTAAAATGGCTACGTGCTGACAGTAAGATCACCGGCAAACACCCTCTCCTTGTCGAACAACAACAATGATTCTGATTATTGTTGCATTTTATTTGCATGAATACCATCTTGGAAGAATAACACGCACGGAGTGGGACGAATAACAACCACAACAACAACAACAACCGTGACGACGACAGCAACAGCATACGTTGCATAGAATGCTCGTACCTCGGCAACAATCCGATTGCGCCAAAATTCTCAACGTCGATCGAGCCCAACATGCTGCTGGGGATGGGGGGGGGGGGTTGGATGGTAATGCACCATCTCTTTTTATTGAGACATCTGTGCTCCCCTTTTTTTCGATCATGGTCGATTTTTAATCCACTCCGGCATTCACCTTGTTTAAATTGGAAACCATGAAAACCAATTTAGGAGTGCCCGGTCTGGGTCTCGAACCCAGGCCTCCCGACTGCAAGGCAAAGGCTTTTGCCACTAAGCCATCTTGCTCGATGATGCCTCTGTGGTTGGCCCGTTAGTCAGCTGAGACACATTGCGTTTATGATGCCGCGTAACGCTATCGTCCTACAATAACCTGTACCTGTACAGTACTTGTTGATTCTTCTTGCCCTTGTGAATCGCCTGCGTTCGAATTGTGTTTTTTTGTTGTTGTTGTTGGCACTGCCATACCAATCGATTGCTGATGTTGTTGTTACTGCAGATCCTGTTTCTGATTTTTCTTGTTATACCTGTTGTGTTCCTTGCCGTTGTTGTTGTTTTTGCTGTTGTTGTTTTTGTTGTTGTTGTTGTTCTTGTTGTTGTTGTTGTTGTCGTCGTCGTCGTTGTCGTTGTTGCTTCTGCTGTATTCTGCGTTGCGTTACCATTGTAACGCGAATCATGTAAACAAAACAGACTTAGGTTTATTGTGTGCTGTTGCACATTCTCGTCATCGGTCATCAGTGGCACAACAAGAACAACGCGGTGACGAATGGCGGTCATGAAGACGGCCGTGGGTATGAAAGAGGTAGTAGTATTACACACATATATATATATATATATATATATATACACCCACACAATCACAAATAACGGTACATGTCACGCAGACCGTGCACAGTGACGTGGCGCTGTCATCGCCGAACCGTTATTGCCGCCATTTCGACTGAACATTTTTGGTTGTCAATCTCATTGTAGCTATTGTAGTCGCTGTGGCAACTAAGCATCACCACCACCATTATCATCATCATCACCATCATTGTTACCACCACCACCATCTTCATCATCAGTATCCTCATCATCTCGATCAGCCACCAGCATCATCAGGGTCATGATGAGAATGATGAATCCCGTCGTCTTCGAGGTGGCCGTAATCTTACTGACGTTACAGGGCTGCCCCGGGCGAGACGACGAACCGGGGCGGATCCATTCTTCCTTCTCGCGGCTGCTGGTGCTGTTGTCGTCGTCGCCGCCGTCATTATTTTGGTTGTGTTTGTTGCCACGTCAAAGCCGACGCGAGTGAAGTCGCGCGGCAGTTTTTGCTATTGTTGTTGTCAATGTTGTTGCGGTTGTTGTTCCGGTTGTTGTTGTTGTTGTTGTTGCGGTTGTTGTTCCGGTTGTTGTTGTTGTTGCGGTGGTTGTTGTTGTTGTTGTTGTTGCGGTGGTTGTTGTTGTTGTTGTTGTTGTTGTTGCGGTGGTTGTTGTTGTTGCGGTTGTTGTTGTTGTTGTGGTTGTTGTTGTCGTTCTCACTGCTGCTGCTGTTGCTGCGGTTGTTGTTGTTGTTGCCTCCTCTACAATGGCAAATTGTGTACACCGATACACTCTCTCGCTTGGCTTCCATCGCCAGCGTCAGCGTGCCTTTGTGGTGTGGAAGTGGGCGGTCGGTGGGTCGGTTGGTCCGTTGGTCGATCTGTCGGTCATTTGTGGCGGATGGGGCTCAATTGCTCCCCCGGACGCACGCTCGCGCTACGAAGGCGGGAACGTCCCCAGTTGCTGCTGCTGCTGCGTCATGTGACGGTGGTCGCGGCGGTAGCGGGGGCGGTGGCGCCCCCAACGGCTGACAGGAATCGTACTCACAGGATGTTGGTGTTCCCTTTTCTCTTCTTTTTCTTCGTCTTCGACTTCGTGGTCTCCTTTTTCTTCTTCTTGTCCGTTCTCTTCTTGTGTCGTCTCTTCAAGCTCCTTGCACCGCAAGCAGTTCAATAACAAAGGGCAACATGGGGCGTTTGCGCCGCCTGCGTCGGTGTGTGTATCTAACTATCTGTCTGGATGGCTGGCTGGCTGTCTGTATGAGCGTATGTGTACGAACGTCCGTGTTCGGACTTCTGCCGTGGCAATGAGCTGCATTATACATACAGACATACAGGCAAAGCGACAGCAAAACAGCAGATTTACTGGCGGGCCCCATATTTTCAGTTCAGGGGCCGTTCAGGGGGTTGGTGGCTTTTGTTGCAAGAGCCACGGGGTCATCACCTGTCGCGGTTACCGCCTAGGGTACAGCCAACAGCCGGCAATGGAATTGACGGTTTCTTCGTTGCTTCTGCTGCTGTGGCTGCAACGGAACTAATACCAATAGCAACGGCAACAACAGCAACAATAATGACAGCAAACAACAATATCAGCGGCAAACGAAATACGCGAACAACGAAACTAACCAACTAACTCGCAGGGCATTGCGAAACGAGCTAACACAAAGAGGCCGGGCGGTGGGAGTATGGTAGGGGCAAGCGTCATTGTACAAAATGACCGAAAATGACAAGTACACGACATTTATGATATCGCAAAAGATACAAAATGATTGCATAACTAAATAAATCTACAAATATATATATATATATATATATATATATATAAAAGGGCTGAACGGCAAATTAGCAATAATAATAATAACAATTATCCGAACAAAGGAAAGTACCAGGAACAAAGAAAGGCTTGCGTGCACAAAGAGAAGCCAACATAACTGCATCACCATTCACAGCCATTAGGCGGTGAATAGAGATGTCGCTTTACGTGGGCGGCGAACGAATACGATGTTATACCGTTTTCCGCCAAGAAGAACTGTGAACACCTATGTGTATATATTTGCTTTGTAAGCCGCGCATAACTGTGGCACAATTTTTCGGGTTCTGCTATTTGTGTGTCTTTGGTGTCACTTGCTCGCAAGAAAACTCATGTAGTATAAGTTAATGACCCCAAAAAAGCGTCCGAGTTTTCTAATTTAGTTGTACTATTTTTGGTGCTAGGTTTAGGCGACTCTGCTAGGTCACGTTAATTTATTGATCTAAAGAAAAAGTTTCTCTGATTGCCACTCACTACAACGGCGGTACTAGCATGTTTGTATATGTGTGCACGCCGTGTCTATGGAGCATGGGTGGAAATTTTAAGCGGATCCTTTACTAAAATTTGATTATATATATATATATATATATATATATATATATATACTTGAAATAACAATTATTTCTTTATTAACGTATGCACCAGGTCAACTAAACGAATGGTTGAGAATGTCCAGCTGATAGTCTCTTTGAGAGCTCGAGTGTCTTCTGATGAACGAAAAAAAATATATATATCTATATATATATATATATATAATCTCGACGAAACAGAGCCAACGATATAAACACTTACGGTATCTAATGCGCAAGTATTTAATTGTGTATTGTTTTTGGTCCATCTTAACAGACTAACTAAAAACTAGTTAGGACCTACATCAGCGTTTGGAATCGGTCCACTATACATTACATTTTAAAACGTTTTAGCATTCTGATCAACACACCTGATATTTTTAACAGAACGCCGTTTCCTAACGTCTGCAATGCACACTTGTGTTTATATAGAGGCTTTAATTATATCGTTCATCTACGCTGAAGGCTGTCCCCTTAAAAGATACAGCTTTCACACTATAGCAATAAGATCTCCCTTCTTTCAGTCATGCTCTAGAAAGAGCCACGAATACCAGCTAACATTTAAATTGTGCAACATGTCAAACTTGACATACGTTGGTTCTCTCGTTAAATATGTTTTTTTCCACAACATTTTAAACGTTTTCCTACAACGGTTTTTAAAGGTTTTTAAACATCTGAGACTTGCCCGGTTACAGCATACATACATATATGGTGCAATAAAACGCTGTGCGTTTTATTTAGGCCGGCAGAATCGACGCATACCAAACATTATAAGACTCTTTGGAAATATACGCAGACTTTTCTGGGCGCGCATCTGAGCCTTCTCTTTGTAGGTTCTGAGTCACTTTTAACTTGTCGGTGGTTATTCTTGCAAACAGAAATTGTCACAGACGAAAAAACATTGCGGCCTTGGTGGTTGTTATAGTTGATATTACAAAACTATGAATCATCCTGGGATATAATATGACAAATAATTCTCGTATCAATATATATCGTAAATATCCAGATTACAATCTAACACTTTTTATTACAAAAAAGAAAGCTAAATTCGATGCACATATGTCAGTTGTACTTTTCAGAATTATGTTGGCAAAATGCAGTTCTAGCTCTATTAGCTGGGCAAATCCGCCGTGCTACGTCCGGAATAAGTATGTAGTGTATTTTGTGTATAGTATCGACGGCTGATGCAGTACCTGGGCTCTGTCAGCTCAGAAGCACTCAAGGTGATTGATTGCACCATGGGGGTGCAGCGTCGTGACAGGCTACCTCTGAGGGCACCTTTGACCGCATTGCACTGCTACACCTCCGATAACAGGCGCTGTCTAAGTCGCTTTCCGGCTTTCTCCGGAAAACCACGAGTAGAAACTGATTTTTCTTCGTACGACAAAGTTTGTTCAAGACAAAGAAAACCTACCTTCCCTGTCATGTCAGATGGGTTCCACGACTCATGATAGGCCTCCGGATCGTGGAGCTCTGCTGACGTGTCATGCAAGGCCTAGTGCCTCGGCCGCTTCCCTGCACTAACCCCACAGAACAATCCGTAGCACCGGGCCGGCAAGACCACATCTACTGACCGAACAAAAGGGTTGTGAGGCACCTCAGGCACCGAGCTGAGCGTGAAGCCATGCGCTAGATCTTTCTGAGACAACAGCGCGAAACCTCGTCCTAACAGTGCGCGAGGTGCATCCGAAAATGTGGTTATCGATCCTCAGCTCGTATAATATTGCCGACCATTTTCTCTGGCGCCCGGTATTGGCGAGCTCTGACGCAGGGAACCACAATGCGACAGCTGAGTTCCTGTCGAGCATCTAAGTGTGTGAGCGCAGCGGCATGTAGATAGGTCCTAGCGTGATCAAATTAATTTATGGATGAGCTACCTCCGATATGGAAACTGCGTCGGGCGTAATATATACACCCCCTTTAAAAGCACCCCCGTTGAAAGACAATTCGTTTATGACGAATAGAGACAGAAATTGACCCTTACAGCTAAGCGACAATTTGTTTGCATTTGTCGATGTGATGATTTCAACATCGACCGCCCTGCGTTTGTTAATATTGTTAATGCTGACGCCGTTTTTGTTACTGTTGTGCGCGTAATAACCGCTATCGTGTTGCATATTCGTATTGTTGCTGTCTTAGCTTTTGTCCTATTGTTATTGCTGCCCTTTTGAAAACTTCGTTGTTTGTCGATGCTGCCACTCATGTTAATGTTACTGCCCTTGCGCTTATTGTTCCTGTTTTCACCGCAGTTGCTTTGATTGTTGTTGCTGTTGTTGTTCCTACAGCTTTCGTCGCGACAATTGTCGCAATTACTGTCGCTACATTTGCCGCTGTTTATACTACTACTATTATTATACGTTGTGTGTCAAGAAGCGGCGAAGCGAACGGGAAAGCAAAAAAGCAGACGACGGCAACAACGTCAACAAATACGTCATCGTTGTGGTTGTTGTTGTTGATGTTGTCCTTGTTGTTGTTGTTGATAATGCCGATTGATGCTGGCAGGAAAATCACTAAGCGATAGGTGCTCGCGTTCCTACGGCCACCGCGGCTGACAAGCGCGGCCCGCAATTTTCGTAGATTTCGTAACACTGTCGGCGTTCGTTTAACGGGTTCACCTTTACGGCAGCGTACCCACAATTCCCGCCACCGCTGCCTGTTGCGTTCTCTGCTGATCAATCTGCTACGATGATTTACTACTCCGTACTATAATACCAGCTATTGTTCGAAAGGACCCAACGCTGGGCTGACGGCCGTTCTGGGGTGTTCAGGGTGTCAGTCACATGGAACAGCGACAGCGACGTTGCCTACAGTAGGGGCCTTTGTAGTGGCATTAGGGTGGCGGTGGTGGTGGCGGCGCAGGTAACTGCTGTCTATACCGGTATTGGTGGCATGGATAGAGGGACCCAAAGCAACAGCAACAGCCGCGGCAGCAACGGCCTTTCATTCACCATTATAGGGTATCATCCAGATAATAATAATAATAATAATAATAATAATAATAATAATAATAATAATAATAATAATAATAATAATAATAATAATAATAATATTAATATTATTATTATTATTTTAACAACCTACTGTTCCACTGTTGGCGTCGACTGTCCCTTGCCCCAGCTATCCAGCTAGCGAGTCCTCTTTGTGAATTCGTTCCCTCTTCGAAGCCAGAGAGGTTCGCTCGTTCATTTAGTCGTCAATCCCCTACGGTAGGCAACCATAACGAGTGATGGTGGTGAGGTTCGGCACATCGCTTATTGGAGTTCTGGACGTGTTGGATGACATTTCGCTGAAACGCCGACCCAATAGCAGCAAAGGCATCAACGAGCAAAACAGAGACAATTAGATGCAGAAGAGAAGCGTGGTCGGAGAACGGACTAGGGAGGATGCATGGTGTAGTAGCAACCGAACCAACAACAACGATGTTTTGGGGTAGCTTCGAGGCCGTTTACTTCATAAGCTCAAGTGTCAAAATCAAAAAGAAGGAACGTCAGATTATTTGATGTCATAGAAGGTCTTACATGTTTTATGGCTTTTTGACGTCCATGGCCCTCATCGTATGACGTAACAAAATGACAATAACGACAACCACATCGTATCTATGTGGTTGTCGTTATTGTCATTTTGTTTGCTACCCTAGTCTTAGTTTATCCGGAAATAGACGTCCTTGTAGTGATCAGGTCCTTCGAGTTGAACGTCAGATCATGTCTGTCAAATCGTTCGAGTAGTCGTGTTGCTGCTCAATCCCTAAGCCCCATCTCCCTCCCTTCCCCTATCTGGAGGGAGATCCATGGCATCATGACACGATCCACTACCATTCTTACCAGCATCACCATCTTCTAATATCTTGATTATCATCGTCGGTTATTGTGGACGCGAAGACACCTGCTCCCTAGGTCGCTTTAGTTAGAGGTGGAATTTGACGAAGTGTTCACTCCCGTTAAAGACGGGTGAACAACCAGTGGTGTACAGCCAAGGCAGCTCAAAAGTGTTTCACCGGGGTTGTCTTAACCCCGTGCTCCCCGAGCCTGTAACACCCAGGAACCATGCCAAGGTACGTTGAGGCAACGTTAGGGCTTTCTCTCAGTGGGAACGTTATGGCTCCTTTGTCAAGCAAGAGCATCATTATCATCACTGCAAGCCTGGGGGAACTACTTTGAGCGTAGAAAGATCTGCATAAGACTCTGCTATGATTACAAAATGGAATACGCGGGGTGGGAGAAACGACGGCTGCTCAAAAGAGCAAAACGAAAGCCCTCATATATATCGTGCGACTTCGTAGGGCGGCAAACCCGCTCAGTGACAGACAGGTAGAGAGTCACCTAACTAGTCTCTTATTCAATCGTGACGTTGCTTCTGAAGAGAAAGAGCCCAGACTCCAATCTGGTCTATAACGATCATTAAATCCAGTCACTCCTTCTTTTTGGCGAAAACGTTTTGTGGTTTCTTTAATGCAATTATAAAAAGTGAGCGTATGCCTGAAGTCTGACACGTCGCCAGACTTTTTTTTCTGTTTCAGGGTAGGCATGGTAATGACAAACCGAATCCAAAACAAGGTTGTGGAGTGGCGAGCACACATTGAAGAAGATTTTCTGCAAGTTGGTTATTCGGCGGATTGAGCATGTGGCTGAAGAGACCCTTCCACCGAGGCAATTCGGCTTTAGAAGAAGCCGAAGCACCTGCAATGCAATCCACGTTCTTTAGTCAGAAATCTAGCGAGCTGTGATACAACCCAAAGGTCATCTGTAGGCAATCTTTATTGACTGCGTCAATCTGCTGGTTGAAGCATTCCAACGAGCGAGAGTGAGTGGCTCTCTCCTACGTGTGATAGCATCTAGTTTCTTTCTAATAGTTTTCTTGACGAGGACACTTTGTTGATAGACATGGTTTATTAAAGATTAAGTAAAATTTGAAAACTCCGCAAGGAGACCCGTTGAGCTGCATCTCGTTTATAATTCACCTTTCTGACCTTGTCTGTTACGTCGACAGGAGTACCAAAAAGCTGTGATGGTGGTGTATGCAGATGATATCGTGGTCGCTCATCGCGACCTAGGTACCATCGAGCGCATTACCTCTATCGTGGAAGCGTTCCTTGTTTCGAAACTTGAGATAGACACCAAGAAGACCAAAGCCATGATATCTAGGCGTGGAAGTCGATTGGCTACCAGAGACGTTATACGTTGCTTTAACTAACCATTGGAGTTTGTTAACGCGTTTCACTATTTTGGTCTCCGGGTTTATTACATAAGAACGACGTTCACAGCACGGAAGGCACTTGTCTCTCTTTATAGGGAAGTAGGCAATGTCTAAAGACTGCCCGTTTTCTCAGCAGTGAAACTTTTTTATGCTTAAAATTGTTCCGGGCTGACTTATGGTCTTGACAGGGTGTAGAACCACCTCACGCTGACGAATTTTAACCAGTATGAGAGATGTTTTTCTTTACACATGAAACGAGTGCTTTGCTTGCCTATCCGAGCTGTGGATGTTACAGTCGCCACGTATACAACAGGTACATAGTGCATAGTTTCACTATCTGGTATGTTCAAACGCCGCCTTTCACGATGAGTATGAGTTGTGCACCTGCCGGTTCTGCCTGCAGAGGTAAGCCAAGTACCATGCAGTGGAATGCACAGCCCTGGAGCAAAAATCGTTGCATTATTTTTCTTTCCGGGAGCGTAAAGAAGATAGCGCATTATAAAAAAAAACTATATGAACGGTATATTATGCTCAATTTGAGTGATAATAAACATAGTATAAAAATTGAAATAAACTCTTTAGTTATATTACTATTTCTTCTACCTAGCTATCTACTTCTTTAGATCGTAGTTAGCTAGGTAGAAAACATAGTAGTAAGCTGGATAGAAATAATGCAAAAAAGTTTATTTAAAAAAACTCTATGAACAATATAATATAATTTTATTAGCGTCGGTGGTTCAGTGGTAGAATACTCGCTATCTACTACTACGTCTACTATTATTACTACTATAAAGATATCTTTTTTGGGCTGACTTACAGCAAGCATTTAACGTCTACGGAACCGCTCTTGCATTGCTTCATAAGACGGACCCCAATAAACACAAATGTGCAACGGTGGGGATCGAACGGCCCACGGTGCACCCTTGTGTCTCCCCCGGTCGCAGAGCGCGCGGAAATGCACCCACCACGCCACCACCGAACTCGACCTTCTATTACTACTACTACTACTAAAAAGTAAAGTTTTCGGGCTGACCCTCAGCCAAGATTTAACGTCCACGGAACTGCTTTTCGCATTGCTTCATAGACGGACCCCCATAAATTTAAATGTGCAATGGTGGGGCTCGAACCCGTGCACCTATGTGTCTCCAGCTGCGAGGCGCAGACTAATGCACCACGCCACCGGACTCGACTCTACTACGACTAAAAGTAAAGTTTTCGGGCTGATCCTCAGCCAAGATTTAACGTCCACGGAACTGTTTTTTACATTGCTTCATAGACGGACCCCCATAAATACAAATGTGCAACGGTGGGGCTCGAACCCGCGCACCTGCTATGTGTCTCCTCCGGTTGCAAGGCGCAGACGTAAGCCACTACGCCACCGAGCTCGACACACTATTACTACTACGACTACTACAACTACTACTACTACTAATATTACGAATACACAACCACTCGTTGCGATCTGCCTGGACATGCCTAGATCTGTACGGGCGCGGCCGTTGACCGCCCTCACCAATGACCCGAATTGTCCGACGAATGAATAAACGAATTAATTCAAGCGACTGTCAGTCAAGCAAGCCAGCGAGCCAGTCTTCGTCGTCAAAGCAGTCATCGTCGTCGTTGTTGTCGTCATCCTCGCAATCGCCATCGTAGTCTACTCGCCTCGGTACACGCGTGGTGCCCCTGTCAGTCTGACCCGCTGCTGACAGATTGACCCACAACTGATTCACACTGCTGACCAGACCAGCTGACATCAGTCATTGGACAGACACACAGACATGAAGAATGAAGAAGACAGAAGATATATCGGTATAAATCCCTGTGAATCCATAGCTTTTCCTCTGAAGGCAACACATAGAACGCAACACATATGTCGCCGAGGACGTGTCGTCGAGTATGCATGTGTATGTATTGACGTGCGAATTGTGCACATGCGCTCCGGCATGTGCCAGCACGGACTAGAGGAAAGTCGTTCGGCCACAAAGTCTACCAGAAAATCGTTCTGCGGCAGCCGACGGCAACGTGCTGGTGGAGAAGAAAAGGAACAAGTCAGTCAACTAAAGCTGAGACTCACATCATGCTCACATCCACGGAGACTCGAGGGTCGCGACGATAATGACAACGCCGTTCTCAAGACGCCAGTCAACCAACCAGCATAAGTACCGATTGGGGGGTAGTCGGTCAGGCGGTCGGGGGTTTAGGCAGACAACGGCCTTGAAGTCCGTCGTCGCTTACTGTATGCCAGCTGTACCTGTACACTGTCTCGTCCTGCTACCACCAGCTGTTAAGCTGTTTTGTCTGACGCGGCTAAGAGGGCCGATAATGTCGTGTCGTAGCAACGATGCGGTGGTTGGCCATACTGGATGGAGGGGTGGGAGGAGCTGTAGGGGTGGCAACGAATGATGATGATAATGGTGATGATGATTGCGACGGTTATGATGATGATGATGATGACAGTTCTGATGATGATGGCAGTTATGATGTTGATGATGATGATGATGACAGTTATGATGATGATGACAGTTATGATGATGATGATGATCATGACGGTTATGATTATGACGACGGTTATAACGATGGTTATAATAATGATGATGAGGACGGCTATAATGATGATGATGATGATCACGGTTATGATGACATTTATGATAACGAAAAAAATAATCTCTCGGCTGCAGTAACAACGGCGTCAGACTCGTGTTTTGTCTTTGTTGGATGCACTCACACACAATGAGTGCACAACAATGCTGACTGACTGACGAACGAAGAAGTAGCATCGAGTTGGTTGGAGTATGGCTTGTTGAACGTGACGTGTCGCGTTTCGTTAATACTTACGCACGTACGCAGATACGCATACGTGCACAGCCAGACAAATAGATAGATAGATAGATAACTATATAGATAGATAGAGAGTGCAACAGAGAGAAAGAGAGAGAACTCTTATATAGATACATCTAGAGGAAAAGAAGTGCAGGATACGCTTGCATACGCTAGTAGTCCGGAAAAACACCAGCAGAAGAATCGGGTCACTGGGTGACCGACGAATCTAGCGTTCCATCGCGGCACATCGCACGCACGCCGCTGCACGTCGTTTCTGTTCGTGTTACTACTGCGGCTTCTGCTGCTGCTGCGGCAGTTGTTTTTGTTTTTGTTGTCTGAAGAAATGATGGCCGGTGGCTGACGATTCACTCGTTTTGGCGTTAGAGATGATGATGATGAAGAATAGGGCAACGGCGACGACAACAACAACAGCAATAACGGCATCAACAACAACAACAAAAACAGCAATAACGACATCAACAACAACAGCAGCAATAACGATATCAACAGCAACAACAACAATAACAACAGCAATAACTACATCAACAACAACAGCAATAACGACATCAACAACAACAACAAAAACAGCAATAACGACATCAACAACAACAGCAATAACGACATCAACAGCATCAGCAGCAGCAACAACAACAACAACAACAGCAATAACGACATAAACAACAACAGCATCAGCAACAACAGCAATAATGACATCAACAGCATCATCAGCAACAGCAGCAACAACACCACCAATCGTGCAGGCCAATCCAACCACTGAGCAACCACGACCAAACATGCACGAACAACTTGCATGATCTGTTTTGCTGCTAGTGGCCATTGAGCTGCGTACGCAGACGTTGTTTGTTGACGGACGGGCTAATACGCCAATAAGCCCACTCGAGCCGGTAATCAGTAACGGTAACAAACGTTAGGCGGCCGCTACGGCCTGTTGCCGCATCTTGGCAGAGACTACGCCAAGAAGCGCACGGCCGGCGCGTCACACTGCGCGTCGACGCTTCGGCCAGAAGATGTGAGCTGCTTGTGTCTCTGCTGAACAACAAAGTGTCAGAGCTTTGAGCAGCAGCTGCAGCAGCAGTAGCAGCCTCAACGCCGACAGCAACACAAAAAGAAGTAGCGGCAACAACGACGAACACAACAACAACAACGGCGACAACAAAACAATAACAACCACCGCAACAACAACAACAACAACAACGGCAGTAACAATAACAACAACAGCAACCGCAACAACAATAGCAACAACGGCAACCCACGCAATGTACAGCTATGCACGAATCGCCGTCACGAGATGAACAAGACGAAACTGATAGCACACCCGCGTGAGCGCGCGATCAGCCTGGCCGGCGAGATGGCGCGAGTCTTCGACTACTGAAACTGTGGCTACTCACGGCAATACGACGACGACGACAGCGGCGGAGTCAACAGCAACAACAACAGATATTCTCCAGAAGCCGACATCTCATTGCGCATAGCCGTTAACGATAGGCAGAAGACCGACAGCAAAATAACAAGCGAAAAATGTGAGAACAACAACAAACACGAACAACAGCAACAACCGCAGCTGCAACAACAGCAATACCAACAGCTGCAGCAACAACAACAAAAACAACAGCTACAACAACAACAGCTGCAGCAGCAACAACAACTGCCGCACCAACAACAAAAACAACAGCTGCAACAACAAAAATAGTAACAACAACAGCTGCAACAACTGCCACAGCAGCAACAGCAACAATAACAATAATCAGGAGCAACAACACGTAACTCGACCAAAAGCAAGAATATCCTACGCGTAGATTCTATGTTGGACTGTCGACCATCGGCAGAAAGAGTCATTATCAGCATCAATATTATTATTCCTCTCCATGATCATCGAAATTAGTATGATCGATTAATACCATCGTTATCATTGTCTTCGTTGTTGCGGCTGCAGCCAGCATTGACCATGGTCGGTCGCTGTCAAACAAAAAGAAACGGAGAGGGGATACCTGCTAGCTTTTTTCCAATAATGTTATATTTATTTTTCGTATATTACATTATGTTTGTGGGACACATGATTACAAAAGATTAGCTAAGCCAGTGTGCCTAGCGGGTATGTATTGTGACTATCAGGTGTCCGCCTCGTCTAGGCTAGGCCGAGACCACTTCAGAAGTGTGCCCCGAACGGAGGCCGCGTTTCCACATTGTATGCCGAGATCCAGACGTTGTTTAAAAAAGGACGACGATCTGTTATCAACGGTTGACTGATCTAACAAAGTGCCGACTTTGCGGATCAGCTGTCTGGTCCGAACACCAGGAGCACCCAAGGTCTCAAACGCAAGTGGCCAGAATTCGTGGGGATACCCAATTGATGAGTATTTTCTTAGCTTGCTGGTCTCCGCAAGGTGGGCTGCATAACCGGCTTCGGGTGCGCCGCCACCGACCATAGAAGGTGCTAAGGAGTCGGAAAGGGGATATATATATATATATATATATATATATATACAGGTAGTTCCATAAGTTCTTAGAATGAGCTTTTTAGAATTCGAATTTTGGCGCGCTTCCACCGCTATTAGGAACTGCAACTTTTCGACTGCTAGCACTCAAAATATTATGGTGATTGGCCGTTGCGATTTCGTTTGATAACTTTTCCCGTGCAACGTATCGGCGTGATTTTTAAAAATGAAGAAAAAAGAGTTTCGAGTGGTTATCAAGCATTTTTATTTCAAAGGTTGGAATGCGACCCAAGTAAAAATTGGGTTGGACGAGACGTACGGTGACTCTGCGCCATGTTTTGCCACTGTTTCCAACTGGATTAATGTGTTAAAAAGAGGTCGCAGGAGCACCGAGAATGAACTACGTCCAGGAGGCCAAAAAACGGCAACTGATGAGGAAAACATAGAGAAAGTGCAAAACATCGTTGGCACAGATAAGCGAATGAACATTAAGGAGATAGCGGAGGCATAAGGAATTAGTTTAGGTAGTGTACATTTTATCCTATACGAAAACTTAAAGATGAAATAGCTCAGAGAAAAATGGCTGCCGCATTTGCTCAACCAAGGCCAAAAAAACGCGCCTGTTTTCGCTTCACAGCGAAATTTGGCCAAGATGTCGAACAATCCGTCGGATTTTTGGCGCAGATTCATGACCGTCGATGAAAGCTGGGTCCATCACTACACTCCCGAGACCCAAGAAGCATCTTGCCAATGGTGTGCACCTGATGAAGGACCTCCGAAGAGGGTGCGGACAACGGCATTGACCGGAAGGGTGATGGCTACAGTTTTTTAAAACCAACGTAGAATAATGCTGGTCGACTACCTTGAGAGCGGTAAAACGATCACAGGAGAATATTATGCAAGACTGTTGGACTGCCTTTAGCAAGAACTCATCGTGAAACGGCCCGCTTTGCAGAAGAAGGTTGTCCTGTTTCACCAGGACAATGCTCCTGCACACAAGTCCCGGCAAGCATCGGCAAAACTGGCCCAACTGAGGTTCGAACTTATTGAACAACCTTCCTATTCTCCAGACCTGGCCCCCTCTGATTATTTCCTCTTCGAACATTTGAAGAATAGTCTCGGTGGAAAGCGTTTCTCCAGCAATGAAGAGGTTAAGGCTGCTGTCAATGCCTATTTTCAGTCTAAAGACGCGGAATTCTACTTAAGAGGTATAAAAGCTCTGAAATCTTGGTGGGAAAAGTGTATTGAGCATCTCGTTGAGTATATCGAATAAGATAAATTTAAAAACATGATTTGGAAAATTCTTGGTTTTCATTCTAAGAACTTATGGAACTACCTGTACATATATATAATGTAGCAAAATATTCTCTCTACGTTTCTGTAGACGGATGACGAAATTTGTTTGCAGCTAAGCAAAAGCTTAGTTGCGATATATATATATATATATATATATATATATATATATTCACAAATCCACGTGCCATTCACGTATGCATAATGAAAACCAAAGTTTATAGTTCGATCTGTTCCGACAATTGGACTAAAGTGTACAGAATGTTTACAATTCTTATATACAATTCAAATAACGAATAAAAAATGTACTTACCTCAGCGAGAGGTCAGGCAGAGTCCCACCCGCAAAGTGTAAGCCGTGATATGGGCAGACCGAAGGTGCAGCGTGTCGCCGGCTAGCGGCCAACTACCGGCGGTACATGGCGGCTTGGTGACATGGACCCTAGAGAGAATCATTCATGCGCAGGGTAGAGATGAGGGCTAATTAGAAAAGGCCAGGCTAGGCTGAGGGGTAACCAGTTGCCTGGAAGTGCGGATGGAACCTATCAACTAATATGTTGTTGTTGTTATTGTTGTTGTTGTTGTTGCTGGCGGTGGTGTTGCTGTTGGTGGTGTTGGTATTGGTGTTGTTGTTGATGTTGTTGTTGCTGCCGTTGTTATTGTTGTTGCTGTAGTTGTCGTTGTTGTTGTTATTGTTGCCGCCCTCGGTCGTGCTGGAATGTCGACTACATCGTCGGAATTGTCGCTGTGTTCGCTGTCGTCGTTTGTCGATTTTATATGTATTAGATGTACATGTCAATGGCTGTATCCGCTGATTGTGGATGCTGCAGATGCGGGCATGCTATACGTGCCTTTGTTAGATCTTATTGATAAAAACCACAGCAGCAGCATCAAGACGAGTGACAACGTGACAACTAACCCTTTTCATGGCGACTGAGGGTCTGAGCCGGCTGATCAGCGTTCCGGGTGGGTTCGGAACGAACTTATCATACATCATGTATTATGATTACGATCTACTACTACTACTACTACTACTACTACTACTACTAATAGTTGCCGTCTATGCAGCGAATGCTTTGCAATTGTGAGGTTTAAGCATGTACGTCCAGTGTTTGTCGTCACATTGAATTGCTTCCTCATCCGATGATGTTAACTGTACGATTGCAATATACTGACTGCATCTTGTAAGCTTATAGTTCACACCATCTTCTGCAGACTGACGGGCACCCTCTCAAGCTTTATCTTGGCAGCGTGGTCTAGGGGGGTTTAGAAAGCCAGTGCGCTAATCATGGCTTTCATCTACACAGGCACTGGTCTCCTCTCACTTCCTCCGTTCGACCTGTCCGGCCTGCTACATTCGACTAAGAAGCGACAAAACTCCACCAAATTGCTTGCATAGCAGTAAAATTTAATAACATTTGGTTTAGTGATATGAGGAAAAACGAGCCTTGTCTGATATAATTTGCCCAACCACGTGCTAATAAACCATAACAAAAAAAAATAATGCTATTAAGAGTAGTGTACATTAAGTGAGCAGCGCCTAATTTCACAGACACAAGCTCTGTTGATTTTGACTGTGCTGTGATTGCCTTAAACCGTACTATCTTCGTTTTTTTCTTATGTATTTAAATTAAGATCTGGCCGATCTAGCCCCTGGGCAACCTCCTCAGCACAGAGGCTGTATGCTTTCGAGTGCATTTGCAATTACTCATGAATTAGGCTATGTGGTTCATTCATAAACAACTAATGTGCAGTAGCATTCAACTAATGTGTTTGCTGGTTAAGACTTCTCAGTTGCAAACTGCACAATGAACAGAATACTTTATTTGGCTTGCTTAAGGACGCGTTTTCATGAATAGCATTTTCTATCAATTATACTATCTCGCTTATATTTTTCAGATATGCGTCGCCCAATGAAACGCAAATAATGTAATTTGTTTCGCTAAAAACTTGCAAAGTAAGACTTACACAGTTACAAGTTATAGCTGTACTGATCTGTAGTGACGTCTTCGGGTAAGCTGGAGTAATAGGATGATGGGGAAATCATCAAAATTGATGGAGCTGCGTTTATTGCAAACCTTCTGACAAATATTAATCATCTTTACTTCTCAAGAGGTGCCTGCCCTATACTTTTAAGAAATCGAACGTAATCTTCTTGTATAAAAAGCAAACTGATAAGACTTTCGCATCCAACTACCGTCTCATGCGATAAATTGATAACTATATCTCAAAAGCCAGTGACCGGTACAGTCAGTTGATTCCGGTTCTTTCTTTCTTTCAGGCCGGAGGCAAGCGGTTAAGTTTGATCGCTTTGAGTACTCACGGCTACAAGCCTACATGGTAAAAGCACAAGCACTTTTGTAAAATAAAAACAAAGGCATGCCTTTGCCGATGACACTACAATCATTTTTAGCGTAGATCTCCGAAGCGTTGGCATTCATCTATAATAGCCTCAGCAGTCTCACAAGTGCAGCAGGTGGAAAGAGCCATTAGCATTTTCAACAAGTTAGGCTTAGTAATACTGAGAAAAGCAAGTTTTTATTGTTTTGTTCGCGACAGAGCTACGCCGGTAAGGGGGTGTATCCGTGGGGTTACCCCTCCGACACCACATTGCTGCTCGTATCCACTCTAAGTAGATCATCCAGACGTGCCACATTTGTTGTGTCTTTTGTCTTAAAAAATGTAGTACTCAATTGCTTGTGTACCGCCTACTCTCTATTTTGGGATCTACACAAAAACAGATTTGATGCCGTACCTCACAAAGGTCCTTTGTGGGTCTGACTGCAGTAGCACTCTTTCGCTTCGAGATTGTTCCAAGGCTGGATGTATGGTCTTGATCGAGTATGAAGACACTCCACTCGGGCAATTTTTGCTTTGCTCGAATGGTGCTGGACACACAGTGTGGACAATGCGAGCACTTTGCAAGACGGGAAAGTGTAAGCTGCCTTTTGTAGCTAATGCCAAGCTGTGCACCGGTTGTAAAGACCGTTCGATTGGGGTTGAAGATGCCGCTCACGGTGTCATGTGACAGGTTAATCTCGGAATAGGAAAATATACTTGAACAACTTTACGAGAGATTGAAGACCTAGATATTTTCAGTGCCTCTCACCTCTAATCTGGTTTTGCATGCAGGCAATTGCCACGTATATTAGATACCTAGTTAATGGCTATCATCACCTGATCTGTTTGAAGACGAGCTTCCACGAGTAGCACAGACCGCATCTGTCGTCTGTGTGACTAAAACGAGTGCAAAGTATCACGCATCTGCTTGCCTGGCCCTTACGAAAATATCGCTGCACTGCCTCTCTCGAATGACATGTCGAAGGGCAGTTGACAAAAGTACAAGTACTTATGTTATATACATACTCATTATGAGCAAAATAAATGCGGTGATGAAAAATAATTGTACTCGATCACTTTCGTGCCGCCTACCCTCAATTTGGGGATAAACGTAAAACAGTCAAAACATTTAATGTCTTACCTCAAAAAGGCTTTTCGTGCGCGAACTAATGGCTCGCTAAAGATATGCTACGCAATGAGTAAAGTAATGTGTCGTTTTGATATAACTTTCATTGTAATACGGTGGTGATTGATATGTTCATTTTGACCTCTCTTACGTATGGTTCTTTTTGACCTCTCTTACGTATGGTCCGACACAATTGTTATACAAATTGTGGTAATTATATTGTTATAATTAGATGACATATTTACGTGCTGTGTGAAACATAGAAAACTTCCGTGCATTTGCGCCTTATTTGTCTAATTCGTCTGTAGCAAATCATGCTACAACCTAAAGTATATATATATATATATATATTCACAAATACACAGTGGTGGCTTATGTGGCTAACACACTGAGAGATTTTCTAACAAACGAGGTGATGCCAGTTGTAAGATAAAAGCCTCAAATATAAAAAAAATTGTTGTTTTTAATTCTAGACTATCATCCGTCCGCAACAAGTATAAAACCTCCGTGAGCTGTATCTTCACCGTACTGAGGGCTCGACAGATGTTAGGATATCTAGAGTTTTTCCAACAGTGCTTGTGGCAGCATGGCTGCGCGCACTCTCAGTACTCTGGTTTTATCACCTATTCTCAATGAGCATCGCTTAAAGAAAGACATTCAATCAAAGACAGTGGTCAAACCTGCGACATCCCGGTAGATGACAACTATGTCCAGCGCACTGGCTTCCTAGACCACTCCGCCAGACGACTAAAGCCTGAGAGGTAGAATCAGTACCATATAGTTGTGTTCTATTAGCCAAATCTCGAGACAAGTAGGTTCTGAGAACAATTTAGCTAGCTAAAACTATATATATATATATATATATATATATATATATATATATATATATATATATATATATATATATATATATATATATATATATATATATAAATGCATTATAACAACGTGTATGAAATACAGACATATATATATATATATATATATATATATATATATATATATGCCTGCGTTCGCCCAGAGAGAAATTGTTCACTCCAAAGTGCAGAACATAGCAAAGTTATATAAATAAAAAAACAACATGCTTCTTGTTCTTCATACAAACTAACCAAAACAAAAAACGTATATGCGTCGTAACAATAGGGCGTGACTGGGTGACGAAACCAATTGGAGGAGATGGCGACAACGAGACAATTAGCGTCGGGTTGCGCCTAAATGGGGACAAGTTACTATGCAATAAATACTAGCAACGGTGTAACTGGCAGCCATCACCATCAGCAGCAGTAGCAACGCCAGCGCTAGGTGATGTCGCAAGGCGAACGTCATCCTGACCGGGTGCCCCGGCCAATCGGATCCGGGCGATGATCGGAGACACCGTGCGCGTTACCACTATCACTCAACCCACTCGTGTTGTATCGTAGGAGAAAATACAAGCCTACCTAGTTCGTTAGTAGTTAGGTTGAAATGGACAGTGTCAGCAAACAGTCGGTCCAACAACAACAACAACAGCCAATCAACCTGCTCCCTGTACACGTGCAGTCATGCGAGTGACAGATTGGACAACTTTACTGTTGGCCAAGAACGGTAAAGCCATTCACGTTGCCACTCTACTACCGTCACGTCAGGGTGCCTTACTTTCCCCGTTGTCCTCTCTCATTCTCACACTTTTTATATATATATATATATATATATATATGTGTAAGAGTGTGTTATTGTCTCTTATCACCGTTTCTATGTGGTGACATCACCTTATCACCACGCTATCTCAACCTTTTAGGTCGAGCGTGTCAAGCGCTGAAGCTTTCACAGTGGAATCATCATATATCGTTGCTCCTCTTCTTGTTGCTGTTGTTGTTGTTATTGTTGTGGCTGTTGTTGTTGTTGTTATTGTTGCGATTGTCCTCGCCGGTCATGATCACCGTTTGTTCGTGTTCATTGGTGCCAACCGACGACGACGACGACACATTTAATGTTCGCTGTGCGGCGGGTTGCTGCCAATCGGTCCCGCTATTGCGGTGTCACGCAACTACCTAATTAATGATGATCATTTGTGAATGAAATCACTCATATATATATATATATAGTCATGCAACATCTTTTTATTGAGACATCCCGTTCGTTTGTTGGTCATGGCCAATATCACAAGCCGCTTTAACATTCACGCTACTAAATTAATTGCTGGAAACCATCAACACCATGTTAAGGGTGGCCAAGAGTCCTGGATTAAAGTTGCACTATGCATGGCGTAGCAAAATGCAAGGCAATGCTTTTGCTACTTCGCTTGGTATGGTTTAATACACAATTCTCATATGGATGAAGTTATTTATGTTCATGTAGTAGCCGTATTTAATTATTCTTTCCCACACTTAACTTTTTCGCGCTTTATTCTTTAAAAAACCCAACGTCTCACGGTGTTAAATCGCAAGATCTTCAAAGCTAGTGAATGTCCGCGTTGCGCGAGATTACCGGTCCGGGACACTTCATCCTCTAAGGCTCAATGTCTCGTTGGCTGTGTGGCTTGTGGTACCATCTTGTTGGAACCGGAGTTCAGTCGCATCGATTCCGTCTTTGGACTAATGATGGTATGTAGGCTCGAGCTTTTACGCCAGTTGAATCTAATATGAGTGCATCGCTAGATCCAACCTCAAAGTGCACCAGATTGAGGTGCGCGAACGACCCAGTTGATCGGCGCGTTGCCGAACCGATGTTCCGGACATTGCTTGACCACTTCTCCGCACGCGTTTCGTGGTGATCCACGGCTGGCTTGGCATTTCACGTACTGAATCTGCCCTGTGAAACTTTTGCACAAACTTACGAATGATGTTCTTAGGAAGCCGGCTGTGTTATACGTAAATTGCACGAAGGGCTCGTCATGAGCTCGCCATCATACTCGAGTACAGTTTAAATTTGTATAATGATACATTTTCGCAAATTCAGCTTATTAAATTCGCCCTAGTCAAAGACAGTAATAATAATTAAAAAAAAAACACATTAACAGAAAAAACAGCCCAGAAGGCTGTTAAGTGAAGCTGTGTCTGCCAAGGTAAAGTGCCCCTGGCAGAGAGAGTCACGATGTGTCTGTTACTACGACTGAAGTCTTGCCAAGCGTTGACAGTCATTGCTTCAAATGCGAAGAACTCTGAATCTACTATCTTATTCTCCTAGTAGCGAACAAATTGCTTGTAGCCTCGGTTTCCTGACCAGCGATTCCATCTGTTGCTAAGTAAAATGTGACGGGGGCAACCTTTAGATCAGGGTGTGCGCAGCGTTTTTTAGAAGAAGGTATTGCGATCTTTACTTCTGTATAGTAAGAGAGTCCATCATAAGTGCACTTCACACACAACAATCAGCGATATGTTGTGTGAAACTGCGCCCATGGGTTGGCATTGTGACGCCCATGCTTTTGTAATTGGTGTGGACGTGTCTGAGCACCGTTGATGCTCGGCCATTGCTCCAAGACTTCATTGCTTCGGTTTTTCTCTAAAAAAAATGCATAGTTGTTGTAGGCGGCAAATCTCGCAAGTGACTGTTCGACTTGGAAGCGCGAGATCCCGTTCCAGCCGCATCGTCGGCTTACATCAGTGTTCGTACAAGTTTCCTTGTGCCCTCTACAACCCTCGGCAGATCAGCAATCACCAGGGGACTCAGATTGTCCTCCTAAGCCAGCCCGGTGGTCTGCTCGATTCGAGCAACTAAGCTGCGCAACGCCATCGCCAATAGAGACTGGTTTGCTCTGGAGGATCACAGTCAGTATGAGGAGAATATTTCGGGGTGCGCTAACCTCCGCCAGTTTGTCGGTAGTCTTGTCCCAAGGCGCTGAGTCCCAAACGCTGCTCGGAAGTCCACGTGTATTGCAAATACGTACTGGTCCTGTCGATGCAAAGTTCGCTGAATAACATCCGGTACGCAACCAGACCTCTTAGATGAGGCATTATACAGCCGTTTTCCTGACATAAGATCAGCAGACACGGGCGATAGCCTTGTCTACAAAATGTCCTTAATTTGCTACAATTGTTGAGAATGTGTACCTCAATGCGGAATTACTGAATTTAAATGAGTTTCCCGTCCGGAACGATTGATTGAAACAAACCATTGAAATTACAAGCAGAAAAATACATTTTTAAATGTTCTGCACTATTCCGCTTCAAACAAGAAATTGGAGATCAAGTATTGCAGATATAGGTATAAAGCGGGGGTACAAAAGCAGACCCTGCTTAAGGGTTTGAGATACACGTAAGAGCCAACAAAGAAGAAAGAAGTCAAGCAGAAGCTAGCGTCTGTGCAACTGTTATTCAAGCTATTCAGCGCCGTCATGCGTTTAAACTTCTGGATATAATATTGCCGGTAGCTAATATGACCTTTTTTGTTGTAACCAAGTACAAACTTATTTTCGAGAACAGACAAATCGTTAACTTGATGTTATCCACATATCGTATTGCTCTCACAACGAACAATGAAGGAAAAATGGACCCCCATAGTTTTAAATCGATATTGCGGCCTATCGAATAAAAA
The DNA here is from genome assembly GCA_003439945.1 of Dermanyssus gallinae. Lineage (NCBI taxonomy): Eukaryota > Metazoa > Arthropoda > Arachnida > Mesostigmata > Dermanyssidae > Dermanyssus > Dermanyssus gallinae. The sequence continues at coordinate 33,931 of QVRM01006167.1, forward strand.
AAATTCCTTTCGACAGTGTGCACCTTCTGAATACGTTGTACTCTGATATGCAGCACCAGAAACGACATCGTGCAATTCGCTGACGAATAGTGCTTCCTGCTACCTTCGACAGGGGGCATTTTGTTAGAATAATAGTTATTTAGTGTTGAAAATGACTGTTATGGTTACTATTATCACTATTACTACAACATTAGTAGCAACGAGAAGAGAAAACGAACAATTAAATATATATATATATATATATATATGGTTACCCATGGCAACGTCCATAAAAACAACATCAACGATGACGACGACAACAAGCACCACCCACTAGGAATAGTTGTATATCTGTTCCTCTTGCCATGAAACAAAGCAGTTGCATTATTCTCCTCGTTATTGCTTATGGGTTCAGCTGGTAGTAACAGCATAAACGAAAACAACAACAACAACAACAGTAACAGCCACAGCAACAATCACAGCAACAAAAACAACGACGGCGACGACGACAACAACAACAACAACAACAACAAAAACAACACCGACGACAACAACAACAACAAAAACAACACCGACGACAGCAACAACAACAACGACAACAATAACAACAACAACGCTAGCACAACAAAAACAGAATATTGTTTGTAACTGCACAAGCATCTGTGAAAACTGCAAAACTACTGTGAGCTATTATCATTTATCGTCACTACTACGAGCTATTATCATTTATCGTCACTACTCAAGTGATGGCAAAGAAGGAAGACAATTGACAACGATAACGGCAGCAGCAGCGGCGGCGGCAGTGCGACCCGTCGGAAGTAGAAGTTTGTTTTCCCCAGCGCTCCCAGCGGAGAAACCTGGGCGCGGAACTGCGTACGTCACACGCGAGAAGATCAGAAGATCTGGCTGGCTTGGCCGACATCAGGTTAGTGGCGCGCAAAGCGTCGTTTCGCTTCTCTCGTGTTGCCCCCTCGTGCCGGCTAACCACGGTACGCATTGTTTAACTTTCTGGGTCGCAACGGACGTGTCTGTCTGTCTCACCGACGCGACGCCGACGATGACGTCTAGGCAGCAGCGTCCCTGCAGCGTGACCTGGGCTGTCCGTTCGTTGCAATTAGAACAGGCGGCCTGTGCAAGTCATTTCGACGTCGAGTCATTACTGCGAATACGCACAGTCGCTACACACGGTCACTTTTACAGCCACAACCGACCGCTGCTGGGGTTGAGGCTACTTTTACTACTTTTACTACTTCTACTACTATTACTACTACTGCTTCTACTACTACTGTGACTACTACCACGATTAGTGCGACTGCTACGGGAACGATTAGAATCGCCGACCGCCCGCCCACCCGATCACCTCCTTATTGACGGTGACAACACAATAGCACCAGTATGTGCGCCGGGGAGAAAGTGGGTTCATCGTCTCGGGTCAATAACTAGATCGATTGTTGTTGTTCTTGCTATTGTTGCTGTTACTATTTTTATTGTTGTTGTTGTTGTTGTTGCTAACGGTCTCACGCTTGTTATTGATGTTGATGATGTTGTTGTTGTCCTCATTTGCTTGAGCAGCGATGACTCAAAGCAACCGATAACAACTAGATGATACAACGATCTATCTGTTCATTCATCCACCAGCCGCTGCTGCTGAAGCCTCGATTCATTCCTCTGCATGCAAATATATAGTGGGACAGGTGCGGGATGCAGATGATGGACTAGCAAAACAAAAAGTGAGGTCAACAGCAGCTATACCAACCGGTCAGCCATAACACCGGCAACAGCAGCTGCAGAAGCAGCAAGAACCACAGCTAAAATAAGAGCAAACATTTCCACGACCACAACAGCAACAACAACAACAACAGCAACAGCAACAACAACAGAGACAACGACAATGACAGTAGCAAAGAGAATGATGATGTCTTATCAAATGGAACGGGTCTGGCAAAGCAAGAGAAGGGAAATCTGGAAACAGGCGGTAACTGAAGCGCCCACTAACTAAGGCTCCATGTTCACTAAACAGCAGCTTATTTATTGGGTTAACGGTCAACTGCGAGAGAGAGAGAGAGAGCGAGGGGGGGGGGAGAAAAACTGTCAATTTGATGGCTTGAGACTTGCACGATAGCACAGGCTACACGTATGCTCCCACACACGATGAAAACGATGAAGACGCCATCGAACACGACGAGGATTTTCGCATACAACACGCAGGACAACGAAAACAATAACAACAAAAACAACAACAACGAAAGCAACAACGAAAACAACAACAACAACACTAAGTGACAGAACAAATAATCAATATGGCATCCTAAGCCACGACTTTTCATACTACACACTACTACCCACATAGATGAATCCGGCTGAGCGCAAGGTTCAAGGTCTCAAACGCTCAACCGCGTTCCGCTCTATGAGGCGTACGTATTGACCCTTCCCTAGAAATGATGTACTAAGTAGATCTCGGAAGACACGACATTACAGGTTGATTCAATTGGAGGTAAAAGGAGCTCGACTGCTTGGCGGGGTGCATTCATTCGCCTTGCGGTCAGAGGCGGAAACATAACTGTGTGCCTGTGGTCAATTTCTGCCGTGCTTGCACACGCTTATATTTGTGAAGTCCGTCCTACGAAGCAGTGCAAAAGCAGCGGTCCCTGGACCGGTTAAATGTTGGCTGAGAGCCAACCCGAAGAAGAAACAAGGGGGGGGGGGCTAGACAACAAGAGCTGCTGGTTTTTGGAACGCTTCGTGTCTTAACCAGAGCAGTGCAAATCCAGAACACTTCACGAATAGTCCGCCACAGCCATCCAGTTAACTAGCCGACGAAGCGCTGAACATCAGTCGATCAAAGAGGACACGAGATTTGCACTGTAACCGTAGTCAACTAGCTATCAGACCACCGATAGGATGTCTTTTTCTCGGTTGGAAAAGATTCCCATCTTGGAAAGATCTTGTTGTGGTGGTGGTTGTTGTTATTGTTGTTGGTGCTGTTGTTGTTGCTCTTAATGTTGTCGTGCTGCGACCCGCCGACGACGACGATGACGACAACAACAACAACAATAACAACAACAACGGCGGCGACGGCTGGGCGGCAAAAGCCCGCTCATTAATGGTTGGACGGCCGGTCATTAACTGAACAGACAGCAATAACAACAAGAGAAACAAGAGCAACAACAACAACAACAACAACCACGGCTGGAGCCGATATGTCGTGGGCTGCGTTAGTTATTCCGTTGCAAGTGACGTCAACACTTTGAAGGGAAGCGATGTTCACCGTACGGCTCTCGTACAGAATCACAACGAATACAGATATCGTATAGTTAGTGAAGCTGGTATATCTATATATATATATATATATATATATATATATATTTATTGTTAGGTTGTATATGTTGTCTGCTGTATAACTATTTTTGTTGTTGATATATAGTTTTAAGTGTATATAATGATAATAAAGCTAATATATATATATATATATATATATATATATATATATATATATACATTGTTAGGTTGAATATGTTGTCTGCTGTATAAATATGTTATATATTAGCTTTATTATCATTGTATACACTTAAAACTATATATATATATATATATCTACAAGATGACCCAGAAATATTTGAAACGCGATATATGAAATTGTAAAGCTTGTGAAAGCAAATCTTTTTCCAATGAAATATGATGTCTGAAAAGTCTTGTTTCGGAGTGAGAGGAGTGAAATTACTACTAATTTACTTGGTGCAAAACACTGGTGTTTTACCCGAGAGAGAGAAGCATAAATGTGCAATTGCAAGATAGCCACACTGGCCAAATAATGCAACATGTCCTTTAGAACAGAATTTGCAAAAATAAAGTTATTTTATTAGGTTTCACACCAAATACTTCAAAATCATAACCCTACAACCAGCGCTCAAAACTGACACATTCAAGCAAACGCACAATTCAAGACGATAATTTTAGCACTAAGTCTACGGCAATGCAATCCGTGATTGCGGGGTAATTAAGATTTTCCAGAGGGCATGTCGAGATTGAGTGCATGCCTAAATGACTTTATCCCAGAAAGGTTTGAAGAGCGGTGTAGGGAATTGTAGAGCTCGTTAAAGTAAAAATGTTGTCCAATGTCTCTGATAAATCTTGTTTTGGAGTGAGAGTGATATTACGAAAACCCATGACACTAGTATTTTTGCCCGACATAGAAGCACAGAACGTGCAATTGCAAGACAGCCTGATCTCCTATAGAGAAACTAAGCACATCGTGGCATTCGTGAAAAATTCTGCTTTTTCTGAAGGATATATAATGCCGCCTAGAAGATGCAACACGGTCGTTTAGAAAACAATTCGAAAAACATGAAGTTCTTTTATTAGACTGTACGTCCAATACATCAAAATTATAACCCTACGACCATTCACACCGCTTAAAACTAACACATTTAGGCAAATGCGCATGACGATCGCCTTAGTACCAAATACATGGCAATGCGAGCCGTGATTGCGAAGTAATCGAGATTGAGTGCATGCATTCATCAGATAAATCACTCTAGGTCATCTGTACATGTCTGTCCCGGTGGCGTGGTGGCATGCGTCTGCGCCTCGCGACCGGAGGAGACAAATAGGTGCGCGGGTTCGAGCCCCACCGGTGCACATTCGTATTTATGTGGGTCCGTCTGTGAAGCAATGCGCAAAGCAGTACCATGGACGTTAAGTGTTGGCTGAGAGTCATCCCCGAAAGTAGTTTTTTCGGAGAGGTTTTTAGGTATTCGGTGTGAAACTAAAAAATAGCTTTATTTTTTGCGAATTATTTTTTAAACGGTCGTGCCGTATCGTCTGGGCGATATTATATGTCCTTCAAAAGAAGCACAAACTTTCACGAACACGATGGTGGGCTTAGTTTCTGTATAGAAGGACTGATTGTCTCACAACTGCACATTCTGTAGTAATTTCACTCTCACTCCGAAACAGGACTTCCTAAAAACCATTGGAGTTCCATTGGAAAACAAATTGCTTTAACGAACTCTACAATTTTACATATCGCTCTTCAAATATTTTATGAGGCACCCTGTATATATATATATATATATATATATATATATATATATATACATACATACATATGTATGTGTATATGTATACATATTTTTTATAAACTTTATTATCATCATTATTAAGTAAGTTTCATTTGGGTAGATCGTATTATTTTGACCCCAGTCTGACTAGTTCAGCTATGGAGTGAACTGCCGGACATGCTGCGGCACCTGCTACACTTTCTCAGACGTTTTATGCATTTGCATATTTCTGCTGAAAGCTCTTCCGGCAGCACGTACTGAAATACTTGTAAGGCAAATGAGATTGTTTTTTGTGTGCCTGTTACCTGCCTGTTGCTTGCCAAGCTGGACTCCATTATGCTGGAGTTCCATAGATTCCCACGTCTATTTGCCGGGAGCTTCTTACTGTTCGCTCTACTTAGCCATACATCTCTCAAAGGTCCTTGATTTTGTCAGCCCTCACTAAATTGGATATATCTAAATTAGAGGAGAATATACAGTAAAACTGATGTCCGGCAACTTTGAGACAAGAAGTGGTTCATTCCGCTGATATATCTATATACATACGGTACGCAGTCAAAGTGATCGTCGGTTATCCCAACATTGACCGACTTCGGCTACAATAGAACGGCGATGCACTTAGGGGTATCGTCTAATATCATATATACAATATCATATATACCTGTATATATATATATATATATATATATATATATATATATATATATATATATATATATATATATATATATATATATATAAGATATATATATATATATATACATAAATTTTCAGTCAGGACGTTGTGCCGGTTAGTAAACTCCATTCTACTGAGCGTATCTCGATTCAACAGTGCTGAGCTTTTTGCGAGTAAACAACAACTGGCACCTACAAGAGCTAATTTGCGTGAAATTATACTTTGTCACTATCGCAAAGTATTAAATACGAGCGTTTAGGTAGATTCTGCTAGAATCATTTATCTTTATCTAAGTCGTAAACGTAGTATGACAGTCGACGAAGACGCACACATGGTTAACACATGAAGGCTGTAGTTTCGTAAAACGTGCCAACATATGCGTGCCGCATAGCCTCGCCTAGGAACACTGTACTTTCAGAAAGAGGGTAATCAATATCCATTAAACTTGATTACCGACGATGAGAAATGGATGGCCCACAACAACGTAACTCCCGCAAAGTCATAGTCGAAATGACGCACCAGACCCAACACGTTTGCGGAAGCCCTGCCGCTAAGGACACCTCGCTGTGTGTCTGATGAAATTGGTAGAGTGTGGTGTGCAATACGTTTCTGCAGTATCCCGAGATCAAAATTTCTGCTCACAGTTAACTGAATAAGTGATTTTGAATTTGCCTTACGGATCCGGCAAAACTTCCAAATGAGCTAGATGGGACACGCTCATTGCCGCTGGTTCGGCGAAGCGATGTAACCTCAGAATTGCTTTTATATATATATATATATATATATATATATATATAGTGTCATTCAGGGAGTATTGTACTTCCTTCGAAGTTTGATAGAGCTCGGCAAGAAAATAATTTTTCCCTATGGAGGGAGGACGCGGAAACGTCTTGTTTTTGGGAGAGAGAGTGAAGTTTATAAAAGTAGTTATTCAGCTTTTTTTCTCCTACATAGTTGTGCGAAATCTACGTTTGCGGGAGAACCAGTCAACGCGTGTTCGGAGGAAAATTCTGCACAACGGAAGACACTTCACTAGCTTGCGTAGCGAATACCCAGATTAAGGAAAATCATGAAAGGTCGATATTTTACGTTAACGCTTTTTCATGAAAAATCGTAAAATTTTTCCATTGCGACCAAAAATGTACGTCCAAAAGACCACTCTCACGCAATAGCAAATTTAATGCCCATCATTTTCGTACCAAGGTGATGGTGCTGCGTTACGTAGTTGTCAAGTAACTAAGCGTTTTCGACAGTCATAGTTGTTATGTTTTAAGTGCAAGTTTTCACGTTCAGAATCGTAAAAATTTGGCAAGACGTTTCCGCTCCCTTCTTCCACTAGGAAAAATTATTCTCTTGCTGAGTTCTACCAAACCTCAAAATATGTACCTAACATTCTCATACTCCCTATGCAAATATGCATGTCTTCGCTTTCGATATGGCTATCGAAAAAGCTTAGTGACTTGACAACTACGTAACGCAGCATCATCACTTTGATACGAAAGTGGTGGGCATTAAATTTGCTATTGCGTGAGAGTAGCCTTTTGGACATACATTTTTGGTCGTAATGGAAAAATTGTACGATTTTTCACGAAAAAGCGTTAACGTACGACATAACAGCATATCGACTTTTTATGACTTTCCTCAACCTGTGTATTCGCTTTTTGCTACGCAAGCTAGTGAAGTGTCTTGCGTTGTGCAACGAACACGCCGGTGTAATCGGTTCCTTCATGCGTTGACTGGTTCTCCCGCAAACGTAGATTTCGCACAACTATGTAGGAGAAAAAAGCTGAATAACTACTTTTATAAACTTCATTCTCTCTCCTAAACAAGACGTTTCTGCGTCCTCCCTCCATAGGGAAAAATTATTTTCTTGCCGAGCTCTATCAAACCTCGAAATAAGTACAATACTCCCTGAATGACCCTGTATATATACAAATCAATGCATATAGATGCGGCGGCCGTGTCTCCTCAAGCGACTCGCGCAAACAGACGCTGACAAGTACATGATTCACCAGTTTCAGCAAGCATGTCAACACGTGTAATAAACACTTTTTTTCTTTTTTTAACGCTATGACAATTACATTTTTAGACGCTCGTAATGGGCTAAGTTGCCTGCCGGGCGCGAGTTTTCCGACACTCAGAGATGGAGTTTCTAACGCCTTGGCAAGAAGCAGCTAAATGTGAGCTAAACAAACCGAGTCCGTCGAGTCACGCGTTGGAGATAAAAATCATAACAATTCTAAGCTCTACAAGTTGGCGTCAAATCTTACGTGTTTTGTAGATGACTATTTTCATAAAAATAGGACTTTTTGATGATTTTTTCATAAAAGTAGGACATACTGGGAAGTACGAGAGCTTTTTAAGAACTAGCGTTTTGTAAAGTTTAATGTATATTTGTGGAAGAAGAAGAATGTCTACATGATATATGCAAGTTTAGGGAACGTACATATTATGGGCACTAAAATCGATATTGGGTGTGGCCCGAACACCTAGATTGCTTACTGTTGTAGCGCAGAACGCGTCTCATCATTGATTGTCGTGTATTGACAGGTAGCGCTCTATGATAAACTTAATTATGTTTAAAAAACATGAATTAGATAGAACAGCGGCGAGGCGTTGAGTTCTTGAGTCACACTATGTCGGAGCGGACAAGGACCTACTAATGCAGTTGTCGATCCGATTTCAGATCGGGGAATGAGTGGGATTTCATCTGGTGTAAAACTGCACCTTACGCATTTTGAGAGTTAAGTCGGGAGCAGAATGTCCGTGCACTCGTCAGCACAATTTTTTGTTGGTGTACCATCACTGGCATCAGAGACAGCTACACAAACGTACGAATTGCTTTATCAACACTAATTGAGCACCAGTACGAAATATACTATACAAGTTATTTATATACGACCGATCGCTTTATATGTATATGCATATATATATATATATATATATATATATATATATATATATATATATATATATATATATATATATATATATATATATATATATATATACTATATATATATATATATATATATATACTATATATATATATATATATATCTATATATATATATATATATATATGACGTATACACAGTACAAAAACCTAGTGAGTCCGCATATTCCTGTTTTACCCTGAAAAAGTAAGGCTCACGTGGACAAGCTCCCTGCTTGGGGCACTATATTAAATACGATATTTAAACGCACTTTACTGCCGAATTACTTTGCAATATGTATTTATATAAATATATGAGTGTAACTGAAGAATAACACCAGTACGGAGTCAAGGCGCTTGAAAGCTTATTTGCGTATCTGAAGCTGACACTGTGTTTACCGTCTTAGTATTTGGGTAGACTTTAAATAAGGTAGACAGGAAGACGAAGTATGGATAAGTGACGCTCCATGCTGCAACGCGACCAACACGCGCCCTACCAGGGAACGTATATGTGCAACTAATGCGTAAAACTAACCAAGTAATATCCTGGTAGCGGATACTAAATTGGCGTATTATTTCACGGTATAAACAGCGCCTACTTGTTATCTTGCTTGGGGTACATGTAACGGAAGAGCAACACTACGAAAAATCGGCTAGAACACGCTGATAATAGCAATAGTAAAGATAATAACAGCAATAACTGCAGCAATGACAACAACAACAACAACAACAAAAATAACAACAATAATCTGCAAGCAACAACAATGACCAGGAAAGCAACGGAAACACGTAGCATGACCAGGAACAACAACAATCATATGGGCAACGACGACACAACTGTTTGACAACTACAATCAAGCAATAAAGATAAGCTAAAGCAACTATAACTACTATTTATTTAACTAATAGAAGAGCGACTACGAATAAACTGCTACTCAGCACAACAACAGAAACATTAAAAACGATAACGATTACAACAGGCGCGATTACAACACCAACGATACAATAATGGCAGGCAATTGAACAGATCGAATCTCGCGATTTGCTAGTTTTACTATAAGCCGACAGTACAACGGCGGACATACCGCGGTGTTGCATCTATCACATTTTCTCCAGCACTGTTTGTATCCAGCACATCCATCCTGTGGTTTATGAAAGCTCTCCAAAGCTCCACCTTGCATAGAACGTGATGAACTCCATGGGCTGCAAGGAGCTTTAGTTAGATATTGGTTCCTCACTCCGCTAGCCCGCCATTCAGTGCTCCTCATTGTTGGTCTTAAACAAATGCCTATATCACTTTTTTTTGTTTGCCGGTTCACTATATAAACGTAAAGGCGTACGCTTTCTTCAGATTCCATCAGATCCTCCAGCACGTGATCAACTTTATTTCGGCATGCATTCAATAGCGCAAAAACTCTTGTTGTAAACAAAAACACCGTCACACCGTCAATTAAACAAAACTTGACCACTCCCAGCTGGCGGTTCATCCAGAAGTACGGAAATCAGCATTGAGCTCAGTCCTTCGCCCTGCGCGACACCTGTGGTTTGAGTCACCTCGCTTGCAATGTCAGCCCCGCTACCGGTCAGCACCCTGTTATGTTTCAGGCTGCTGAGAAGTCATTTCAGAATTTTTCTCTGCACTCTTGTTTTTGCCGGCTCTTCACCTATATCTTGGTGGTGCCTCTAGGCCCTTAATCACAGCATATAGGTAACTTATTGGCCATTACAGCATATCCCAGATTGCTCCGAGCAGTTCCTCATCTGCTGAGTGAGTTGATCTTCCGTGTTTCGTAAATCCGTGCTGCTCTCCTGGTATTGTCCGCCTCCTTTCTAAAAAAGGCCCCAGTCTTCTGGATATTGTTTCTAAGAATTTTCTGAGAAGAATTGGCGCCCCTTGTAAATTCTATGTCCCCTATCCACTACTGCAATTAGGTTAATAACTGACAACCCGAAGAGGCTCTTATATGTTCATACATTTGCCCTGCAGACTGCCGAGCAGCCAATCTCATCCAGTAAGTCTGGCAAGGCCACCGCCCTTATTATGAGTCAATCCTATCTAATCTGACATTAAAGTTCTCTCCTATGATTATCGGAGTCTTTCTCGGCAACGCTCCCTAATATAAGTAGGTTATTGACCAAATAGAAGGTATTATATTTTGTTATATTATACGGTTAACAGAATGCGGATTGGCGCATTCAAATAAATGATATGTTGTGCACTGATGACCGCAAAGTTGACGAGTACACGATTCATCAGCTTCATAGTGGCCAAGTCGAACACAATGTTGATGGACTGAATCAATAATCTTGGGCTTTGCACTCCTTTCTCAGGTGCTCCGAAAATCCACACGTTCTTATCTCGGCTTAGGAAGTTTGTCGTTTGCCACAAAATTATCCATGCTGTAACACTTAAAACATTACATGAGCTCCCCATGTAATACTCCGCCATGCCGCTTCAATCCTAGCTGAATCTCTACTGGGAAGTCTCTATCCGCGAATATCAGCATGCTTATTTGAAGGTCGATACAGTACTTAACCTCGCGTCTTTTTTCTTTTATCCTGATAGCTTCAGCCCGGAAAGCCCGACAGCCAAGATCGTAGCAGCCATGTCAAGCTGTTGCATCTGCGATTTTGTTGGCGTTCGTTACACCGGTTTAGCTAGCTGCTACTGCTGCTGCACCGCGTCTGCTTACAATTTTTTACTGCATGGTAAACAAACAAGGTATTGTTTCTCTACCATGTAGTCGCAAGCCGAACTGTTGTAGTTCGTGTTCGACTGATAATAATGGTAATGGAATTTGGGGGTGGAAGTGGTAGGAAAGGTAATGTCACCGGCGGCGTCGATAATAATAATAGTCGATTGTATAATCAGCAATAAACAATAATCAAATAATAATAATAGTCGTGATTACCGCTGGTGATGGTGAAGGAACTGTAGGCGATGGTAAGGTAGAGCTAATAAAGAAAGAACCAATAAGATAATGCTGGTATTGGTGAGTAATGATAAAATCATTGCCTCACGACGATGATGATGACGGATAGGGTAGCTCCAACGGGGTTAAGGGTGGTGACGATGCTAGTAAAGGCAAAGCTGGCAACCATCATGATGGTAATGATGGGAGGTTGATGTTTGAGACAAGAAAAAGAGTAACAAAAACCGCCGAGTTTGTTTGGGACAAGGCGAAGATGATGCAGTCGTAGATGAGTGGTAGGATAATGACTGTTGAGGTCGACACTGCTTCTAATTAGTTAGTCCCGAAGCACGAAACGGATTTTTTTGTCCTGCAGGGGCATAATCTGACACGTGACTACTCTTTGCAAAACTAGTGTGGCTTAAGTTCTTTGCACGGAACGGATTTTTTGTAACTGATTTTTACTACGGATTTTTTGTAACTAATCGAAAACTATAGTTTCAAAAATGTTACGTTCACTGATGCTTATGAATTTCCACGCCAAATTCTAAATTTTGCGTTTCCAATTCCAAAAGCCATAGATGAACACGTCCGCACAGTTTGAGAACAGTTCAACAACTATAATAAAAACAATAATAACTTTGCAACTTAATAATATGCATTGTCATAATAGCCACTTCTATCATCATCTTCATCATCGTCGACATGATAACGAGCGGATAAACTAGTGGGCCGTTGACAGAAGGGATAACCCAAAGTCAAGCCTATCATGACGACTTTGACGACCGATAACAGCGAACTGAAGACGACAGTGAGATGACGTGAGCCCACGTTTTTCAATACTTCCGAAGTCCGATTAGATGCGATTCAGTCACACACAATGCCCCAGTTATCGCTGCCATACCGCTATATGAGCAATGCATAGTATGTTTGCATCGCTGCTGTTGTCATCGTTGTTGTTGTTGTTGCAGCTGCAGCTATTGTTGTTGTTGTTGTAGTCGCTATCATGTGTGAAGTGTCTCATGAGACAACATGGGGACAACATCATGCCGCACTCGTATGCATACAATGTTCACTTCCAGCGGAGCGGTCAGCGACAGCGGCCGCTACAAGCACAACAACAACAACAACAACAGCAGCAACAGCAACAACAACAACAACAACAACAACAACAACAACATGAACAGGTGGTTCAGCAGAGGTCCACATCGACAGTGACGACAAGGAGCTGACAGCAATGTGTGGCGTGACAGCGACTCTTTCTGAGTCATGCGATTCATTCATCTATTAGGCGATGGATTGATTGATTGATCCATCATTCATCGGCTTCGAGTCTCATTCCCGACGAGCTATGATCTAGGAACATCGAGGAATACGGCAATGACGACGATGATGACGACCTCGCCTTGTCTCGACTTGCCGGGGCCGGGCTAAGCGTCCGTCGGCCAGCAGCCGCCTACGCGACCCGCAGACGTGAGTTGCCGCAGGCGCAGGCCAAGTGTGCGCATTTCAAAGCGGACAAGCTTTGAGAATTTGATCAGCTGCTGCTGCTCGCGCTGCTTCATCGATTGAATGGCAAGTGTCGTTGTAGTCTTTGTTGTTGTTGATTCTACTACTATTGTTGTTGTTGTTGATTCTACTATTGTTGTTGTTGTTGATTATACTATTGTTGTTGTTGTTGTTGTTGATTCTACCAATGTTGTTGTTGTTGATTCTACCAATGTTGTTGTTGTTGTTGTTGTTGCTGCTGATTTTATAATTTATTGTTGTTGATCTAATATTGTTGCTGCTGCTGTTGTGGTTTTGCCCGTTGCTTCTGCTGTTTCTGTCAATGTTATTGTTAGTTTCGTTATTATATTATATATATATATACATATATATATATATATATATATATATATATATATATATATATATATATATATATATATATATATATATATGCATATATATATATATATATATATATATATGCATATATATATATATATATATATATATATATATATATGTATATATATATAATATAATAACGAAACTCCTAGAGAAATTGACCACCTTTTAGCTACTAATTTGAACTCACGCACACCTGGGGCGATTAGGGGCCAACGTAATTCTCAGGCGCATAAGGATCTGGTAGAGGACCTCCTTAAAAAGAGGTCTCTCCTGGATTCCAACCTTGACGGATCTGAGCTTCCTGAGCGTAGTCGGCCTCGATACTCTGAATCAGATGGCCCCTATAATCCATCCCAAAAAGATATTATTATATCTAAAATACAAGCCCTCACAAACACATTTCCCAAACGCAACATAATTTCAACAGACCTTACTCATCTGTCAAATATAATTTGCTCAGGTGAGGACCACACTATCGCCTTAAACGAATTTCTGAACAAACATTTTACACACACTGTCCGACGTCGTGCCTTTAGAGAAACACCTTCCACTGAAGCGCGAGTATCTAAAAGGCAACAGCGACGTCAAGACTACGCAACCACTCAAAAACTTTTTAGCCAAAACCGATCCAAATGCGCTCATGAGGTGCTGGACGGCAAACACACCATACACAACATGCAGGCCACCGAAGTTGTAGAACACTGGGCCAACACGATGACACAACCACCCCCTGAACCACTCCCTTGCCCCGTATACACTCCCAACTCTGATCTCTTTGAGGTTGCCCTCCCTATCTCCCTAAAGGAAACCCACGCAGCTCTCCGCGGACCTTCTAAAGCACTAGGCTTGGACGGGATTTGTCTTTCGTCCCTCCGTAAACTCCCGTTAGAAGTAGTCTGTTGTATTCTTAACATACTAATAATTAGCGATATTGCCTCAGCCCATGAAACTGCTCGCTTAGCGTTCATCCCTAAAATTAACAATGCCACATCCCCAAGCGATCTGCGACCCCTATCTATTAGTTCATACTTACAACGAACGCTTAACAAAATTCTCTCTAGACGCCTCCAGAACTCTATTAAGCTTCTCCCAATCCAGCGAGCGTTTCTCCCCTATAATGGTACCTTCGAGAATCTTGCGGTTCTGGATGGTATCCTTAACGATGCCAAGTCTGCAGGACGTGAGCTCAGACTTGCCTCAATCGACCTCCGTAAGGCGTTCGACATGGTGAGTCATGACTCCGTCCTGTGGTCACTCCGGACTCGCGGATACCCGGAGGTATTCATTAACTATATCGAACGCTTGTACCTCTCATCTAAAACTCTCATAGAATTTGGACAAGAATGTCGCACATTTCGGCCAACTAGGGGTGTTAGGCAGGGAGATCCTCTGTCCCCCCTCTTATTTAATCTAGTTCTCGACGACATTCTCTCAAAATTAGACCAAACTAATATCGGGTACCAACTTACTGATGACTTCCGCCTTATGGGCTTAGCCTTTGCGGATGATCTCATCCTCCTAGCCTCCACGAAATCCACTCTCCAACGGCTCCTTAATATTGCGGACCCACTGTTAAAATCCCGAGGCCTTGAAATTAATACTAATAAAAGCTTTACTATCTCCCACCTATTTAATAGGAAGGAAGGTAAAGGTTTTATCAATACCGTATCAGAATTTAACGTTGGAGATCGGCAATTGCCAGCTAAAGGTATGAGCGATCGATGGAGATATCTTGGAGTCGACTTTGACAGCAATGGCAGAGTTGACTCCACCAAGGATATACTCCTTAACTTACTCAACAGACTCACGATAGCTCCCCTTAAACCCCACCAAAGACTCATCTTTTTGAAAGACTTTCTCATTCCCCGTCTCCTATATAAACTGGTCTCCGGTCCCAGACCATCTTACGCACTCCTTAGTGACCTAGATAAAGAGATCAGAAAGGTTGTTAAGTCGAAATGGCTTAAGCTCGAAAACTCGGTGCCGAACGCCTACCTGTACACGCACACAGCACACGGCGGTCTGGACATCCCCTGCCTCCAAACATTCATTCCCAGAATCCGCCTCTCCCGCCTGACAGCACTACAACACTCCACGCACCTTGGGGTCCAATGGATGCTAACCACCGAGCACTTTAAAAAAGATCTTGCGAAAACAAGACTTCTTTGCGAGCGCTTGGGAACCTCCATTGAGACCGCTACACAAGAGACCGATTACTGGTCTCAACAACTACACAACACGTTCGATGGGGCACATTTTAAAAAAGCACACGAAACGCCCTTTGTACATTACTGGATTAAGGGTATGCCCTACCTATCTGGTAAGGAGTATTTAAACCTACTAAAGCTCAGGATCAACGCACTACCAACGCGTGCCAGATTGGCCAGGGGACGCCCGGGCTACAACAAACGTTGTAGGCACGGGTGTCATGCGCCTGAGACGTTGGCTCATGTTGCTCAGATGTGCGATATAACACACAAACAAACCATAAAGAGACATGACGACGTCTGTGATCGCGTGGCGCGTCTTCTCCGCGAAAGGGGTCATGAGGTGGTTCGTGAGCGAGTATTCCGTCGACCGGGCGCACCGGGTCTAAAGCCCGACCTCGTAATAACAACACCTACCGAGGTCTGGGTTTTAGATGCCGAGGTTTGCGGCCCGAACCGGGACCTGGCAAAAGCACGGCAAGACAAGATCGCCAAATATGACGTCGAGTTCCTAAGAGCGGCGCTCCCCTACCCGCAAAAACCTCGCAGATTCGGATCCATCACTATCTCTATGAGTGGTGTATGGGACTCCGAATCTGCGAACCAACGCTCTTGGGGCTCGGCGTCACGAAGAGGAATCTTATGGATCTCACCGTTTTAACTTTGCAAGGAACCTTGAGGATATATCGCTCGCACCGGATCCATAAGAGCGGGGGCTACCATCAAGCAAGGACACGGACAACTGATTCTTAACTTCACGTGACACCTTTTTATTACCATTTTTATTAAGGCGAGCACTGCCGAGTGTGCAAACGTATTGTAAATGATTAATAAATCATCACAATATTTTCTATATATATATTGCTATACAACGCATAAATTCAATTTTAACAGAGCCTTCATCATATTTATATTTGTTTTTATGGGACCGTCTTTTGTAGACGGCAAATTTACTTAAATTTAATAATCTATAATTGAGGTTAAAATGCCTACAATTCACATAGTTTTGACAATTGTAACAATTGCGGGTCTTTTATAGGAAAGGCTATCGCCCGTGTCTGCGATATATATTTATACCAAGAAGTCGAATTGTAAATCCGACGTTAGAAACAGAACAAAATGTATAGGTTACCCGAGTGTATCATAACATAAATTACCAACGTAGAATAGAATATAAACGCATTTATTTGCAGAAAAAGAGTGGGGGAGGTCGGGATGCAAGCCGCTTTACCGTGTGACTATCTGACTACAAGCAAGCATAGTATTGATGACTTTGTTGCGATTCGTTTAACTACAAGCATTATTTGGCCCCATCGATTTTTCATTCGCGTATCATAAATGTGGTCAACAATGTTTGCGCTTACAAGATGTGATAGTGCCCGTATGTCGTTGTTATTAAATGACATTGGCAGTAACAGAGACAGCATTCGGCTCGATGTACCATTTTTTGTAGAGCCTTTCAGAAATCTTCTCTGAACGACCTCAATCATGCCTGTGTTTGCACAATTATGGGCTCTTTATGGGTGAGCAATATAAAAGTCAAGATTGCACAATTTATTTACACAGACGAGTGTACACATTTGGATCCTCAACGATGGGACGACACACTAACATGCTTGCAAAAGTACAAACGTAGATTTGACTAGATCTCTGTTTGATGTGCATAGAACGTAAAATCCGAGCTTATTAGAGAGTTACATAGGCAAATACTACTTTAAGTTATTGCACTTATTGGATTTAGTTAGACGTGCAATATCTCTAAAAAGCTTAGAAAAGGCGCAATATGCTAATGTATTTTGAAATCTACGTAATGAAATCGCTTAGGTAAGTGCATCTACCCGGGCCGTAATTCTCGCAGAAGTTGAGGTTTATTAGGTTTATCCTATTTTTTAGTTGAAATATTTATGTGTCTATGTTTACTATACAGACGCGCCGTATTCTTGTGCCGCATAAGGCTATACAGAAAAATCCACACCGCCGTTTGAAACACCTCTAGAAGCATGCTTGAAACGTTCCTTTCCAATATTTGAAATCCGAATATATTACTTAGTGTGAGACACATTTAGAACACATGCGGATAAAAGGATCTGGCATGCAGCAACAGATCCAAACGGGTGTCAGGTACATCACTGTGCCACTCACGAGTAGCATGATTGTCCGCGGCGGGAATCCGTGTCCTGTCATGAGTTTTGGCTAGTAGATAGGCAAAAATGCGTTATGGCTCTTATGACCTTTGGTGCTACATGATATAGGCAAACAGCCCCCAAGGCGGCTGCACCCAGATACAAGCTAATGTGTTTGGCAGTGGGTAGGGTGCTTATCAAACACTGTATGGATAAAAGAATACAATTTGTTTGCATCATTGGTATCAATACTACTGTTTGCTGTGAGAACAGCTAATGACCGCATTGCTGCAGGTCGCCAGCACGGATAAATCCGTTCCAGCATTGTATCCAATAACGCTGACTGCGGCATTCTTCTCATGGACGTCGTCGTTTATATTTTGTAGACGTGTTCGGCCTGGTTGACACAACCGCGTAGAGACCGCGTGGGCCTCGCGCCTCTCTTGTTTTGAACTCGATTGGAACGTCCACGTGTACGTATCCAGGTGCGTGTCCGTACGCGTGATCCAGGTCGGAATAATTGCGAAATTTACCGTGTTTGCTAATATCGCGGCGTATCCTGAGCTCGGTGTATGCGTGACTGACTATAGAGAGTGTCTAGGAGGATGTCACGGTGTTTTTGTTTCAAGTTTATTCACCATAAATTGGTAGTGTATTACAAAAGTTCACATATCATTTTGTAGGCTAATAATATCGTTAACACGTGCTTGTAATGACGGTGTTTCGATAAACGAGCAAGTGAGTATGTGGTATCGTCCGATATTGCACTCGCCACAATATTTACATACGCATTCGTCAATTTCATAACAATTTTCTCTTAAGCACAAAAGGTGGTGGTAGCCGTGCCATGTTGTTCGGCATATTAGAGATCTATTTTTCTGTGATGACAGTTTCCACTTATTGCTGCAAAAAGCTGGACCCTCAACATAGAGACCCATTACAAATGCCATGTTGCGGGTTTCTCTAAATTCTCTGTAGGCCTCTAAGATTTGTGTTCTTTGTCCGTTCGACTGCACGGTGTTTTTCAAACGTAATTGTCGTCCATCTGAAAATGGACTAGCTGCATACGCCCAGATAACATTCGTCGTTCTACGTTAACTCCGCTCTTTGCGGATGCTGCCCACGACTGCTGAGATCTGTCAAACGTTTTTAGCTTTTTTCCAGATGCTCTCGTTATTGAACATTTACTTGCTAGGTTTCAAATGTTCGAGCAAAATCCATCCAGTTACTATAGTAGGGAAATTGTTCCAAGCATCGTCATTAATAAAAAAAAACAAACACCACTGCAGCCTTGTTTCTGAAAGGGGTAACCGCAAACCCCCGTCTCGGCCGTGACGCTTAGAATACCTGAGCCCTCATTCGCAACAGGAAGAAAGAGCTATTGCCTGGTGAATAGGGGGAGGTCCGCAGGCACAGTAAGCTGTAGTAATAGTATATCCACTGATAGGTCGTCGAATTATTCTAGCGGCAGTGGGGCCTGAGCAAAGTCATATTTCCTATTAAGTTGCATGGGTAATGCATGCCGCCAAAAGGAATGTGTGAAACAGAAAATACCTGTAGTTGTGCGAATGGGCAATCGTTTAGTCATTACTGGTCTTTCCCTCGTGACTCCAAATCATTTTGGTAATCTTCGAGAAGAACGGCAATCTAGGCAGCTCGACGGCGCAGTTACAATGTATTTTCCATCCCAGCTCACAGATAGCTAAGTAGAAAATTGTCTGCCGCGCCGTGTTGTGCCAGATAGTAGCACCTTTCACCTAGCAGGGTTTACTGGTATGTCTCAGATTTTATTAGGTTCAACCACATACGTATGATTGTTCTATTTAAACACAGTACTTATATCGTTTTGCGTTCAAGTCACGAGACTACCATCAGGTCGTTCGTAAATGCCACCACTACTGGGTGCTTGCGAGTACTACCAGTAGTATGTAGATGCGGGAATCGGTTATTCAGCCACTGCTTAAGCTTAGAACCTGTGGAAGAATCTAAAAATCGGCGACAGATGAAGCTTCGACTAGGACCCTAGTTGCTGGCTAGAACGCGTCCCATGCATTCTCAAGCAACGGCCTCCGGGTTGTCAACAAAAAAGAAGCGTCACGCTAACCTAAATCAAGAGAATAGTTGTAAGCGATTCACTCACGAAAGCTCCTTTGAGAAAAAAAGCAATGCATAAGCTGACGCAAGCGCATCGGCGACACTACCAACATTGTGGCATCTGCGAATAGATTCGCGAGGTCCATATGCGTCCCGGAACGAGAGTTGGGGTAGCGGCGTTTTACTAACGTTGTTGTTGTTATTGTTGCTGTTGTTGTTATCGTCGTCGTTGTTGTTGTTGTTGAATTAGTTGTAGCGGTAATAAACGTCGCGGTAAAAATGAGTGCTCGTCATGGAAGTATATCAATAATGCGGCAATAGTAGGAGTAGTAGTAGCAGTAATGTAGTAGCTGCCTACCTAGGCATGGCCGCAGATACAGTTATAGCTAGCAGACAAGTGAAGCAATCTTCACTTGTAAGCCAAGCCGGTACACGATAGCTGCTAGATAGTAGGTAGACTAGGCAGGCGGTTAGGTTGGTTAGTAGCTGGCTGGTAACTTTCGTCATCAGGTGAGCCCTTATCAGTCATTGGTCATGCCAAACCAAACGATGGCGGCAACGGCCCTCATGATGTCCTGCCGTCAAGCCATAAAGCAATGACATCGACAACAGCCACGACGATAAGAGCAAAAACAACAACAACAATAACAACAACTACAACAACCACAACAACAACAACAACAACAACAACAATAACAACAACAACTACAACAACCACAACAACAACAACAACAACAACAACAACAACAACAACAACAACCACCACAACAACAACAACAACAATGATACACCAGCTAGTAAAAATCGGCAGCGGAGAGGAACAAATGAGCAGTGTAAGAACAGGAGCGGCGAGAAAGCACAATCGAGATGTGCGTGCGTGTGCGTGTGTGTCTGTCTGTCGGTCTGTCTGTTAAAGGACGATGAAGGCAAAGCGGATAACGAAGTGCTCATTCCCTACAACCCCCTCGTCCGCTTTTGGGGTTTCGAATTCGCTCGAGCAAAAACCTTTCGTGCAGGCGCTCGCGGCTCGCCAGCCATTTTATGCCGGATTTGGTCTATCTGGTCTAGCATTACTGCTATTACAACTACTATTACTACTACTACTACTGCGAAGACCAGTGCAACTACCACTGCTACTCGCATGTATCACTGTTACAACCGTTTTCCTACTTTTGCTGTGACGTATACTGTTATTATTATTACTACTTCTACGGCTATTGTTGCGCACTGCACACCCCGCAAGCGTTGTGTCACGCCCACGTGACGTCGTTGCTTCGTCAAGAATGACTCAGTAGCTAGTGTAGCAGACTTCAGGGACAACAATGTGATTAGCATCATTGCCGTTCCCGGAATGAGGGCTCGCATAGGCTATCCTTCTCGCCCCCCCCCCTCCCCCCGACCCCCTCCCTCGGCCCCGTTCCGCCCGCTAGGCTGATTCATGACGCACCCCCCGGCCGTGCTTCTCATCTGCCCTTCTGTGCGCAGGAATAGGGCAACTAAGAGGAACTCGCTCTTTTGCTGCTGCTGCTGCTGCTGCTGCGAATCGAACAACCAGAGCAGACGCATGAGACAACAGCGGGAAGAACAAGCCAGCCGACAAGAAGTCGAGCCAACGCTGACGACAAAGACACTAAAGAAAAAAAGATTGAGAAGACGGCATCCGCTATTTTTCCCCAGTAGTCCTCTTTCATAACCGTCGGCAACTGCAAGCAATAAGTGACTGAGAGTCAATCGTGTCAGCTTTGCGTGCCAGCTTTCGCGACGGCCGCTACCGGACACACGTTGGCCGCTGCCGTTACCGTCAACGGCAACAACAACAACAACAACAGCAACAATGACAACAACTACAACTACAACGACAAAGGATGGGTTAGATGATCTATTCTAAGTAATGCTAGAGGAGCTTGCGTTGATCACGTCGTCAACCTTGTGGTTGTTGTTGTTGTGGTTGTGGTTGTTGTCGTAGCCGAAGCTATATTCAAATTCAAAGGTCTGGTTGTTTTGCTTGTGTGTCACAACAGCAGCAAGTTTGTGTCTTAAGCGTCACAGTCTGCGGTACCGTGCACCTGCAGCGCCCCAAAAATCGGGTAGCAATCGCTGCAAACGAATTCAACGCGTAATACACAGCATTGTCATCATCATCGTTATCATCATCGACGTCGTAAGAGTTATACTTACAACCGGAATCGGTTGACCGGACGGTAGGATGTCAGCGGGCGACGAATCGGCATGCATGATAGATCTGCTTGCCTAAAAGGAGGTTGCGGAAAGAAGATAAAAAACAAGAAGTGGGTTAAGGTTGGCGTCTAGCCAGCGACTGAATCAGCGCGAGCGGGATAGTATATTTCTAGTTGGGAGCTCACAGCTGGACGAGCAGGACCTTGTCCTTTAGCGGAAGAGGTAGCAGCAACCGCTTTCAAATGACAGTTTCGTTCGAACAACACCAACAACAACAATAACAATGACAACAACAACATTAACAACAACAACGACGACGACGACGACAACAACAATGTCAACCACCGGGAAAACCCGGTGAGCCCCAGTGGCTAGATCTCGCCCTATTCCCGTTCGCCGCGTTCGACGAGTTCCCAGGTCACTGGTACTTTTTCATCTCCTTCTTCGTCTTTTTCCTCCTGCTCTTGCAACAGCAACAATGATGGGTGCCTACAACAAATAAATAGCACATAGCGAAACACGGACAACATGCAGTATACACACGCTCACAAAATCATGGTCGCCGGATTCGCCATTTGCCGATCTACATTGAGCAACAGTAGGTCATTCGAGTAAGCACTCCTTACGATCACTCCGAAAACCTGACTAAGAAAATAGGTTATATATGCATATATATATATATATATATATATATATATATATGCATTATATGGGAACTGTCGCAAAGCCTGATACGATTATGACAATGCCGTACGGGAAAGGCGAGAAGCGGCAAAACGACAGAGGAAACGAAGACAAGATGAAGGAGGGTCAATCAACCCAAATAGCCGGTCGCTGGCGGTGGCCGCGGCAAGCAACGACGTTACATAGATCATATGGCAGCAGAAACAACCACACCAACAACAACAACATCAAGAGCAACAGCACTGGCGGTGACGGCAAGATGACGTTCAAATCCGACGCTACTTCCGGGCCCGCGAATGGGCCGCTGCATCTAAATAACGTTGACAACAACGACGACGAATACAACATCAACAAAAGCAACAACAACAACAGCCACGGCAAGAACAACAACGTCGACGACGACGACGACAATAACAACAACGACAACAACAACAACGCCCTGACTGACCAAATCAGCCTCCTCCTCTGTTTAGTTGTCAATGTCCCTTCGCACGAGTGAACGACTTGCAAACGCAATAATATCTATCCTTCTTTGCCCTTTCTCTCTCTCTTTCTCTATGTCTGCCTGTATCTTTTCCCTTCTTCTCTCTCGCACGCTATTGCTATTTACATGGGGTTCTAAGGAAGTGTTTGCATTTTGCCGCGCAATAGAGTTCGAGATAAAATCCACCCCCCAGTGTCGCCGATAGCGATATCTTCCTATGCATCCCTTGCGTAGAAAATTCGAGGCGATTTTTCTACACTGTCGATGAAAATGACGAACACCAACCTGGCATTTCGGTGGTGCAACAGCAGTACCTAAAAATTAGACTGTGTACTGCTATTTTGCACAGCTTTAGGCAAGTGTTCAGTGCATCCGAGTGCTCCGAAGAGCTTTAGTCGGTCACTGGGGATGAATCCCTAGTGCGTGTGAATGGTACGAACTCGAAATTCGAACTGGGCATTTCAATCTGTACGACAAATCCCCATCAAAGAAAAAGCGTTCAAAAACAGGAACAGATAAGCAATATTTGGCTCATGTAAAGGGTGCTGTTTAGAACAACATCACTAGCGGAGGCTCTGTGCATGAATGCTATGCTCCTCTGTAAGATCCTTCATCTCCACCTCGGACTCACCAATAATTCTACTTGGAGAGTCATCCTAGTGATCCGTGATAGAACGCGAAGGACCCGTTTTGTTTGCCGGTTCTGGAGACTCGTCATAAGTGATAAGACTGGGGTATAGGTTTTGTGGCGTCACACTCGAGTGCCAGAGGTAGCAGCGGCCGTCATCGACAAAAATTGAATCCACAGAAAGGCCTCTATTCAACAGTTGGCTGGGAATATGAAAGTTGCCATTTTCTTATCCAGGAGTAAAAATGTGGCAATGCGACGAAAACTGGTGGAGGAATGTGGTACAACGACGGGCGATCGGTGTACCACCGAATACCTGTCGAACGCTTTCGCTGCACCTACCAACAATCTC
The DNA here is from genome assembly GCA_003439945.1 of Dermanyssus gallinae. NCBI lineage: Eukaryota > Metazoa > Arthropoda > Arachnida > Mesostigmata > Dermanyssidae > Dermanyssus > Dermanyssus gallinae. The sequence continues at coordinate 58,139 of QVRM01006167.1, forward strand.
CAAAACGTCCAATTACGCAATAGTTCTTCCATCACGGCAACGCGCCAATCTACAGACAGGGCTGAAAATTCAGAGTTTTTTATTACCGCTTAATCTCGAGTCAAGCTGGTGCAGAAGCACACAGCTTAATTACCCGACTTGACACCGTGCGATTTTTTTTTGCAAATGGAAAACATGAGAGGAGAACGATTCAACGTATGCGAATCGGTAACAGCAAAACCATACAACAAAAACAAATACTTGCTAGCATAGATAATTCGTTTTCCTTTACCATATATATATATATATATATATATATATATATATATATAAATTTTTTATAGGTTTATTTATTATATTTATTTATATAACTTTTTTATGTTATATATATATATACGTACACTGTATATGTAGAATCCATATGTCGTTGAAGTAATCCACATGTCCTATACTTTACCGTGGCATCAGGCAACGACTGTCGTGTGTTGTAGCGTGACGAGTTACCGCATTCGGTAACCAATCGTTAGCAAGCCTCGTCTTCTTGCATAGGGCGTCCACTGGACTGGATTCACTGGCGCTTCTACAGTGTATCCAATTTTTGTTCGGCCTCGGGCTCTCGGCCATCCATTTCGAATCAATCCAGATAGACACCGACAAAGCCATTAGCTTCCTTTTGATCTGATTTTCTCTTTTGTCCATCTCTGCTATTGTCTCTTTATTGTTTTTGCCATTTCTACGATGCTTTTTGATGTTCTAACAATAGTTTTCCTTCGAAAAGGTTCGTAGAATTTTTTTGGGTGATATGGAGGAAAGAGATCTGATTACAATCGCGGCAAGAACAACAATAACCGCAGCATACAATAATACGACAGCGGTACGGTATCGACAGTAACTAGCAAAAACATGACGCTAGCCGAACAACAAATAGTAACAGTGCGAACACAGGACAAAAAAAGTGTAGCAGCTACTACAGGGCAATAGCTGCAGCAGAAATCACAACAAAAATTATTATTAGCCATAACAATACGAAGCATATCACTTATTACAATACATATACCTTAAACAATGAGAATAATGAAAACAATCATGTTTCATCATGACCACAATGATATACCAGATCTGACTGCTGATCGGATTTTCCGCCGTCAAATCGAATCAACGCAAACACGACGAAGCGAAGGGGGCCACCGAAGGGCGGTGTTGTTGCCTAGCAAGAAGGAACGAGATTGCATCAGCACTACTGCGGCATCACCGTAGACACCAACGGCTCTGCGCTCGGCGACGAGGCCCGAAGGCATATATGATCCTTGCGGTTAGCATATGTGCATACATACATAAATGGGTATGCAAATACATACATACGCATGTATATACACATACATACACCTGTATATATATATATATATATATATATATATATATATACGTATTGATTACTCCATACTATATATATATATATATATATATATGTGTGTGTTGTACTGGCCTAGCTTCTATATAGTTCATGTTGTCACACCAAACACATGCATCATTATACGTTTCCGGACGACGTAGTTAATTAGGCCATACTAGTCTTTCTTACCATCAACGATCATCATCATCATTATAAACGTTAGTCGACAAGCGCAACGCTGAATTACGCTGCGTTTATCTCCTAACATTAACCTAATAATCCAGTAATCATCTAGCTGGGATGCGACTATGCACATCTATGCACGAGTATTTGGCTAATGCCTGTTGTTGTTGTTGTCGTCGTCGTCGTCGTTGTTGTTGTTGTTGTTGTTGTTGTTGTTGTTGTTGTTGTTGTTGTTGTTGTTGTTGTTGTTGTTGTTGTCGTCGTCGTCGTTGTAGTTATTGGTTTTTTAGTGTTGTTGTCGTCGTTGTTGGTGGTGGTGGTGATGATGTCATTTTTGTTGTTGCTGATCTTAAAGCCTCAAGCAACTTATGAAAGCCTAAAAAATATCTCGGCTCTATCCCGCCATCCAATGGGCACATTTTCCTCAGATAGTAGTGTTGAACATTTGAACAGCGCGCATTACTGGTGTCGACATTGCAAGAGCGAATGCACCGAGACAAACTTAGTTGCCTTCTCTGTGCATATGTGCGTGTGTGTTTTGTAATGGGTAACGTGACCGCCATGCTCATGAGCTGAACTGACAAACACTAATTGATTGAGTGGATTGCGGCCACCGTTTGACCTTGCCTTGTTCCGAACCTTGCTTCAGTTAGTATTTGGGATCCGGATGTTTCAATCTGAGGTCTCGGTTCTTCTTAAAAAGCGTTCTTAGCGGCGATCCACCGTAGCTTAAGCGAACCTGCGACAGGGCAGACGGTGCCCGGTTTTCCATTCGAAATGCGAGGAGTCCATCTCAAATAGAATAGACGCTGCGGAGAGTTGAGATGATAATAACGGCAACCGAACCCATCATGCCTATCAGCTCACATGCGGCTTCCTCTAAATTATGCGCACAAAGTTTGTGACTTGTTTCGATTAGGCCCTGCGGCAGAGCTTGTAGGGAAACATTATCCTGCGTTTCCTGATGTCTTTTTAAGAAAGAGCTTATTTTAGAGAGCTTGCTACCCGGCAAAAGCTAGTCCAACCCACAAAACATGAACCTCATGTCTTCGCGGAATGCTCAGAGAGTCGAATAGATAAACGCAATAACTAAACGCAATATCTCTTCTAACAGCGCAATTGGCCCGACGATGGCGCTGTTTGTAAAAATAGCGTTTCAATTGTCCAAAGAGTAGTTTTGCTCCGTTACGTGGAATAAGCATGCTGAACGCACCCATCAGCCCATCAAGCTGAACAAGAAACATTAAAAAGTATTAGCGGGTAATTAAAATCAGAGTAGGGCGACATGGAATTCGGGATTCAAAACTACATTTAGCAATATTAGTTCTCTAAAAAAATAAAGCTTGGAAAGTACCTTTTAATTGTGCTGTATAAATTATATTTTCGTTAGCAGCCTCATAAAATTGTGAGGTTCGAATGTATTTTATGAATTTTAACAATATTAGGTTATTTGCCTATCACATGGCGTCAACGATTAAAGCGGCATTGCCTCTACATAGGCAAGAAAAAATAGTTGACACAAATGATCTCCTCCGCCGAGAGGCCTTATTGTATCCATAGGTATTGGGCCGAAATGATAGCTATTCTCGGATATCAGAGCGGATTCACGCTTTCTCTCTCAGGATGCCGCGCTACCCACCCGTACTCACAGAGTTATAACCCAGATAGGGGGCCACAGTGTAGGACATTGTATTATCGCATACAAGGCACTTGTCGTGCTACCGCAAGGGAATGGTCGCGCCCTCAAATCGATTGTCGTTGTTTAGTCTAAGAATCTGGACCCCAGTGTAGCAGGTATTTTTGCTTCACTCGTCTTAGTATAAATTTGTTTTAGGTCTGTATGCCTTGAGAATCTACTAGAGCTTTGAAGCTAAATGGATGCAGGCCGTTGATGTCAACTTTAGCAACTTCGCAGTACCCAAAAGAAAAGACTTTCCAAACGGGGGCCTTATTCTTATAACAGCAGCCCAGGAAGCGGAGTGAGAGAGTGCAGAAAGTGGTCGGGCCTAGCATGGTGCCTAGTTGTGGAGATGATACAGCTTTAAGCGGCGCTCCACTCAAGGTATCTCAAGCACCCCGAAAAACCAATCTCATCATAAGTTGCAGCAGCTACAATGGGTCTTTCTTATGAGATCAGGAGGAGATATATTGCCAGCAATAATTTCGCATTTACCATTCGGGACAGACCTCCTTGCAGTTGGAATGCTTCAATTTGGCGTATGTTTGACGCCACTTCAACGGCTGGTCCGCTGAGTGTTGCGTCGTCTAGGTTCCAGGGTTGAACGGATATTGCGTCTGGAAGACACGATCCGTATTATACCGAGGTACCGAGGCTAAACAACGCTGGACATTGACTGTCTCTCTGTTGAACCCCGTGCTCGGAGTAGATCGGCAACCCATGTCCCAACATAAAAGTAAAAGCTCTCTGTAATTTTTCCAAATTATTGGTAGCAAATTTCTCAAATCGTATTGAATGCGTAACGAACGTCTAATTTCACTATCGCGCTCGTCGGTCCATCCAGTATCAGGAGATCCGCCACGCGCATGTATTCTTCAGTACTCTGGGGCCCTGTTTTCTACATTCTTCTTGCTGGTCTCAAGAAGAGGGTAGTTGCGCCTAATATTCCCTTAAGTATTTGGGTCGATCGGGGCTTCATGTCGGATGACATCAGCAATTGCACTGCAAAGCGTAAGTCGCTCTCCGCGAACTTGCACACCGCTCGTGTTTCTTGCGTGGTTTCGGTCTACTGGCGGTTGTATAGAAGGAGTTGTCAAGATAACCCTCTAAGCTTCTCGTGTGTATTCGTCGAGTGTACTCGTAAACAAGTACTCGTTTTTTTTTCCTAAATAACTTGGCGTAACGTTGAGTTATTAGCCTTCTGTCTCGGAAGGGTTAGCATCAATGTAGTTATGGACATGAGCTTAATCCATAATGCGGGAAGTATGTTTTTATTGAAATCGGCAGGTGCTGCAGTGACTGCTGCAACCCATGATTATCTGGCACTTTTCGATAATACTTGTAGCAGCCTGAGGTGCCTGGTTGGACTAGCAGCAACGGAATAGGAGCATCTGTATCCGGCATAGAATCGGGTAAAAGGTAACGTGGGCCACGTAGGCCGGGGCCTCGGGCTGATTGACCTTATATTGAAAGATGTAAACGCATTCAGTGCGTAAGCTGGGTAAAAGCGGTTGCGTTTGCTGTTGCTCTTTATTTAGGTCTATGGAATCAGGTATGAGCTGACTGGTAATTGCGGTGACATTCTGGGCGTTACTCAAAAGCCAAGCAAAAAGAGCGGGCATTCACTTCCGAGCTTTCAAGAACAACGGAGCCCAGAAGAGCTGCTGTTAATGGCTCGCTTTTCAACGCGCCAATTGACTATTGGGCTAAATGTTTAGCTATTCGGATAAAAGGGTCCTACTAGGTTGATGCCCAAGGCATATGCGATATAAAATGCTTTAACTTGTGGCACCATACACACTGTACAGGAGGTCCTGCATACAGTGTAACCTCAAAACGCTTACTCGCTATAAACACTTCTGATGATTTTCAGTGGTGTTCTACCGGAGTTCTTCCACACATTGACGACGTTATTTTGGCCAATTGCACCGTTAGTGGCACACGCCTTTCTTTTGTCCTTACCCACGCGTTGATCTTCTAAAAATTCAACGAGATCTTGAGCTAAAAAGCGAGCATGTGTCCCAGGCGTTGTCACCTTTAAGTGAGTTTAAATCTTATGTAAACTTAGTTTTTCGGGCTGACTTAGGGTTCTACGGTTTTACAGCGAGATACGGGGACACGGTCAACGTCATTTGTGCGTCAACGGATGGCACCTGAGCTACAACGAGGAAGTGCCAACGTGATGCTCGATTGCAGATCTGCTGATGTATTGTTGAACACCATCAGTGCAATGAGCACGTTGTCTAAATAATGTGTTTATAACAAAAAAATAGCTTATATATATATTCATATATATTAATGTAGAGGGTTTCGGTCGCCTTTGATCATTTCGTCAGGAAAGCGAAGAAAAGAAGAAGGCCGCGGTAACGCGACGCAGAAGGAAGCGCCGCTGGTTTCTTCTTTCGTACGTTGTCGTCTGACGTCTGACGCGGCGTCAGCTCGGGTGACTCCTAGGAACCTCCTGTCCGGGGGGGAGGCGTGCGTTCAGCTACACACCACAATGTGCACCATCCGACCTCGCGCTGGATGGCCTCGTCATTGAAGTCGACGTCGACTGATGGCGAAGTCGATTCAGCGACGATTGAAAGTGATGATGTGTGACCTGTAATCCGGCCATCGCACGCCTCGGCGGCCGTATCAAACAGTGAAAGCATGGAGCAGCCATGTTGCTGGCGCACCAAAAAGCCTGTTGCCACCAATAGCAGTAGTAGTAGTGGTAATACAAGGCGGAACCGCACCCACCAGCCACAGCAATACCAATGCAATGCCAAAGCATACATATTTGCAATTACGACTGTTATTATGACTTCTTCCAATAGCTACGACGGCCAGTGTCAACGCCACCATTAGGAAGCCTATTATTATGTTTACTGTTACTATACATTTGCATTTAAATATATATATATATATATATATATATATATATATATACATAGTGTGTTCAAAACGTATCGCGACTTTTGTGTTTTTTCAAAAATTATTCATTTATTCATGAATATCTATTTTGTCCCCTTCAAAGTAATCCCCATGAGATATTATACACTTGTGCCAACGGTTTTTCCAATCTTCGAAACACTTCAAAAAACCATTTTTTTTTATCTTGTTCAGGTCCTCCTTCGATGCCGTCTTTATCTCGTCAAGCGTAGCGTAACGTCGTCCTTTCATGGGCCTCTTCAGTTTAGGGAACAAGAAAAAGTCACAGGGGGCCAGATCTGGGGAATACGGTGGCTGCGGCATCATTAGTGTGTTGTTTTTGGCCAAAAACTCGCGCACAAGCAACGATGTGTGAGCAGGGGCGTTATTGTGGTGCAAAAGCCAATTTTTGTTCTTCCACAAATCCGGGCGTTTCTGGCGGATTGCTTCGCGCAAATTGCGCATAACTTGCAGGTAATATTCCTTATTGACCGTTCTACCCTGTGGTAAGAACTCATGATGCACCACGCCCCTGCAATCGAAGAAAACTGTCAGCAAAACTTTCACATTCGACCGAACTTGGCGCGCTTTTTTCGGTCTTGGTTCGTGCGGCAGCTTCTATTGAGATGATTGAGCTTTGGTTTCCACGTCATAACCATAAACCCACGATTCGTCACCAGTTATGACCCTCTGGAGCAAATTTGGGTCGTCGCGGACAGAGTCCAACATCTCATTAGCAATGTTCATGCGATGCTGTTTTTGGTCGCAATTGAGCAATTTTGGTACGAATTTCGCGGCGACCCGTCTCATGCCCAAATCATTGATAAAAATCGAATGGCACGAGCCAATCGATATGTTTAGGTCCTCAGCAACTTCTCTAACGGTGATTCGACGATTGGCCAATACCATTTTCTCCACTTCATTAATTTTTTCGTCTGTTGTTGAAGTGCTCGGGCGTCCGGCACGCTCTTCGTCGTTCACATCTTCTCGGCCTTCTGAGAACATTTTGTACCACCGATAAACGTTGCTTCGGTCCAAGGTAGCTTCTCCGTATGCCACAGTCAACATTCGGAATGCATCCGCGCACTTAATTTCGTTTTTCACACAAAATTTGATACAGGTTCTTTGATCCATTTTTTTGAATAGGTAAAAATCGAAGACGATCCAAAACACGTGCAAGCAAAGCAGCTGTCAACAATTAAGTGAACATTCAAAATGGCCGAGCTTGTCGGCATAAGTGAGAGACATGAGTACCAACATAACGCCACAAAAAATCGAAATTCGAATATACGTAACCCCATGAAAATTCAAAAGTCGCGATAACGATTGAACACACCTCGTATATATATATATATATATATATATATATATATATATAATTATATATATATATATATATATATAAATATATATATATATATATATATATATATATATATATATATATATATATATATAAATATACAGGGTGCCCGGAAAAATGTTCCAAAGTGATTTAGGGAACTGTAGAGCTCGTTACAGGGAAGATTAGTTCTACTCGAACATGGTCTCTCTAGAAAGTTTTGTTGCGGCGTGAGAGTGAAATTCTCACTCCACATCACAAACATAATGACATTAGTGCTAAAGCCGACGGTGTGCTTTATTTGCCGTATAGGAGGGCTGGTTGTCTCCTCAATCGCATATGCTGTGTTCCTATGTCGCAGCGCAACAACACCAGTATCACAGAGCTTTGTTATTTCACTCTCACTTCGAAGTAAGACTTCTTCTCTCTTCTCTACAGTTCCCTATGTTCGTTTTCGTAACAGTATTCGGGCACCCTGTATTGTATATATATATATATATATATATACACGAGAAGAAAGATAAACATAAGAGAAAGAGAGAAACTAAGCGAGCATGTGGAAGGGCGGCAAAAAATCGACAAACAATGTCAATAGATTACGATCCGAATTCCAGGATCGAGTCAAGCTGTTACATTCTACTGCTAGTCGCACTAAAAGGTCGATACGAAAAGGCTTCGATTTTCTTTGAGCTTTTTCATTCACAACGCGGCAGCGACGCGAGCGTACAGCTTGCATCATGGTCATGCGTCGAACTGTTGATCCGCCCACACACGTCTCTACCCATAAATATATATATATATATATATATATATATAAATGTATATATAATCTTAGTATTATAGCTTACGCAGACGCCTATATATTTATATATTATTGTCGATGCATTGCGCCATGCGTTTCTAAATAATTTCTTTCAAGAAGCAGCGACACCGTCACCAGCTGCTGCTGCTGCTATTGCTGAACAATACAAGTGTGCAATACAAATTCGATTCAGTCCACGATGTCTCCGTGGCTAGCGTATTTTTCCATGGATGGTATCTCATTGCAACGATATTTAGACGACGACAACGACGATTATGATGCCAGCGTTAGATTAAAGCGGTAGGATAGCTTACGCGATAACGGGCTATCATAGCTGTCCTATCTCTCCTATTAGATTGTATGCATACTAATAGCAGCAACAGCAGCAGCAACGGCTAGAACTCCTATAGAGGTGAATGCCATGGATCAGAACCGTCGACAACTGTTGTGTGATTCTACCAGCAATAGTTTTACGTCCAATTAGGAATATATATATATATATATATATATATATATATATATATATATATATATATATATACGGTCTGTTCTTTTTACTAAACTTTATATAGATAACCTCCTATGAGGATCACTGCCAGAGGTAATAGATGGTAAAGAATAAAGAATCGTCGGTCATAGTCATATAATTGTACATGCTTGTCTAAACATCTCATGGATTACGATTTTATGCGGTCAATTCTTGGCGAATGAGCCAATATTTCCGGCTCATTCGCTTCAAAGTACTGATTCTTTTAGATAAACCTGTTCTTCGTCGTTGAATGTGTTTGCTTATTAGGTAATTGGAAGAGGATTTAGGTTTCGACACCCGTTGTCCGCTCAGAAAATGTCGAAACTTTCACTACCTTGCAAATCCCAAAGAGCGTAGCGTTGAGCTGAGCATGGGTCTATATCATATGAACTTTTTTTAGACAGATCTTTTTATGCTTTTAATTAATAAAGCATACATTATGTGCCGTAATGTATATATTATGTGTCGTCTTTTCTTAAAATTATAGACTATGAGGAATGCTTATTCCGACTTCACGCTTTAGCGTAGACAGACGGCTATATAACGGGAACAATTGATTAGAAATTATAAGTTGTTATGTTGGTAGAACCTACGTTAATGTGTTTATACTTATATATAGACGTTTATGCGTGTAAACCTTATTTGGCTCAGGAGCCGCAACAGCCGGAGTTCGGGCCTCTTGACTCGTTGATGAATATTTCGCCTTTTAATAAAGACATAGACTGTAATTATTCTGAACTTACGTGTTTACGTGGATAGCCATTTATTCACGTTAAAGCGTGAAGCTGATTTAAAATGACGTATTATGCTACTCGCTGGACCTACAAAGCTGATTTCTGTATATAGTATATAAATCAATCAATCAATTGAAAAACTTGCAAAATTCATTGCTCCGAAAGCAACGTCTTTTGACATTATTTCCGTTTCTTTTGGAAACGTAGATATGGCGCCTTATCTACCTAATTGCCATTCTAGCACAATTGTCAATTAGATAAATGCTGCTTACTACAATTACTCTTCAAACGAAATCACTCTATTTGTAATCATACGGGTTTCCGTCGTGGGCGCTAAGTGTAGTTGGTCGATCGTTGCTGAGATGAAACGTTTGATGAAATTTAGGGATAAGGAGTTGTTTTTCGCATCGTCTAAGAAGTCTATTGAGGACATGATTTTCTCCGCAGGTAAGTATGCACACAGATGCTTGCATCTGTGACCGCTGGCCGATTTAAGCATTTGTGCGTTCGATGCGCCTAGAGTTCGACTCCGTCAAGAGTGGAACCATGAACCATCGGAAATGGGCATTCTTTTTTTGCGTAATGCATATAAATAAGTAGGCTTTATTTGGTATCGACAGAACAGTAAGTAGTGTGCATCTCAGCCTTAAAAAGTTGACACAGTTATGACTGGAACTCTTTTGGCAGTCAATGCTGATTTATGCTAATTAGTTGCTTTTCTTGTTTAAGCTAAGCAGGGCTGGCTCAACCTTGAAATACCAGCTCTACTTAACAATTGCAAAAGAACAGCAAATAAACACCATACATTTGCATCGGCTGCCAAAAAGTTCCAGCCATAACTGTATAGTCCATATGTAGAATGAACTAAAATGTAAACCGCAATTTTGCAACTCGAAACAGACACCTATTTCTGGCATGCTTGAGAACCAATCCATAATAGCCATATTGCAAGAGACAACTGTCTTCTGCCCAAGTGACCTCTCTTTCTTTAACCCGGACGATCTTATTATTTACATTATTGGCCTAGCTACTTCTTCAGCAGAGGCAAATATGCTAGGATTAGTTCGCCTAGTTTCTATTACTGTTGTCATATATTGCCCGGTCCCCGCCAGACTGTGCCACGCCTTTATTCCTCTTTTTTGCTCAACGCCCTAGGCGATACTTGAACACGCTTCGTGTTTAGAGGCGGAGTGGCGGTGGTGTTGGAAAAGCACGCTTTTTTTAGTTGTCGTGCCTCCTAGATTAAATAAGATTAGAGTTGTATTACGGCAAGGATTTAGTTTAAGTACGGTCGCGTTGTTGACCTGTGAAGGGGAGAGCAAAAATACTGGCGATTCTATCCCGATTGCACTTTGCGTACTGGTGGATCCAGAGAGCGGGTTTCAGATAATGTGTCTTGTCAATTGGGGCCGCCTGCCCGAAAAAGCTAGGTTTCAGAGGAATAAGAAGTGTGCGAGGGAGAATAAGATACAGTGATATCAGAGCGACTGGAATACAAATAAAAGAATATAGGCATAAAGATGAAATTGAGGTTTAAAAGCAAAGAAAAACGAACGGACAAAAAACGCCCGGGTTGGAAGCTAAGGTCAAAGAGGAGAGCTGACTGAGGTAATTCGAGGAAGTAACAACGAACTCAACAAGAGAAAATCCAGGCATTTTCTTCTTTACCATAGACTTAATTTAAAGAATCTTTGGCCGAGCTCGACGAGCGACTGTTCGATGTGCAGGAATCTCTGCGTAGCGTTTAACTAAGCAAGCGACTAATCTATACATGTATTACGTGCTGACATACGGGAGAACTGCGGATCGGAGTCACTAAGAACACGGGCTAGAAGTAATTTAGACATAATTGAGCCAATCGGCTCTATGGAACCAATCCAAATGCCGCTAACTGACTGAAGCTTACAAAAGCCTCATATACTCAGACTTGGTTTTGTTTTGTCTTTCTGTTTTATACATTTAATTACGTAATATCGGTCAATATCAAACACCAGCGTAGGAGCGGTTATTGATTACGCAATTACTCTTTTGAGAAACATGGTATTAACTTTAGCGAGATTATTGGGATTGTCCAAAGTTAGCTTGGGAGACACGGCATGCTACGTTTGTGCAAAGAATGTATGCTGCCCTGTTTAACACCAATTGTTAGAGGACCTCCTTGGCGATTACATGAGCCCCATTTATAATTGTAATACGTTGGCCGACTAAACTATCTCGGTTGAGGTCACACGTCGGACCTTTAGTGTCAAAATCTTCACGAAAAGAAAACAAAAGCTGATCTCTCAGCTGCATTTCACTGCATTAAAATCTGATTTAAAATCACTAAAAGCTGTGTAAGTCATATCCCCGCCTCGAGACTCTAAGAGTTCTATTACATCTGTAATTGCTTCGTCAGCCGAGTGCCCTGGAAGATTTCCATTTTGCTCTGCTAGTAAATCCTTATAACGTTCCAAGTAGAGTATTTTGACATGTGAGATTTTTGTACACTGCACTGAGCGGTAGCTTTCTAGCGTTGTGGTGTCACCTTTCTCCTAAAAAATTGCCGGTGAAAAGCTTTTTCTCCATTGCTTTGGGATGGCGTCTTGTCTGAGGTTTATATTTGCAATATTTTGCAATTTATTTGCAGAGCGGTTATGGACATGAAGATTGTGTTTTTATTATTTACATATTTCTAGTGGAACATATAGAAGATGTCGATCGTGCAGGAGATGCTGACCGGTCTCATGTACTGCAGTGTCGGGAGCTGGATACGCGCTCAATAAGCACAGCCGTGTTTTGATGCGCCGGACCGGCACAAATCTCTGTAATTATACTACCATTTACTGGTGAACATTGACAGGTGTTGTACGTCGCCGTAAAGGCAGGTACAGTTGCCGAGGTCGCAGCTTTGAAATATGTTCGTAAACAATCTGGTCGGGCCCGGTAGACTTCCTGTCAATTCTTGTCATGATGGCCTGATGTTACTCCACGGACCATCGTAGTCAAGTTTTTCTCTTTCTGGCAGAGCACCGTCTAAGATGAATATTTCCGCAAAGTATTTGCGGATTTGTGCGGATTCGCATTTCGGTTTCGTGTTGGGCGCGTTCAAGAGGTGGTCAAAGATAAAAAGCTTGCTCAAGTTTTTGCATAGATTTTTCGCGGCACAGGTGGATTGCACTTGCCAGTCGTGACTGCGTTGTTAGTTGAATTAAGGTTTCTGGTCTTTGTTACATATGTCTCCGTAAGGAATACAAAAACAAGTCTTTAAAATATGTTTTCCCTGTAAAAGTGGTCTGCTCATGCTTTTGAACTATATGATTGCGTGTTAAGTCAAGACATACAATTTTGGGGTTCTTATAGACGTCATATCTCTTATATATATATATATATATATATATATATATATATATATATATATATATTACAATTTACATGTATATTTAAATGTGCGTAAAGGTTTTCCTTTTTTTATGATCTTCCAAGTCTATGAGGGGGATAAATTGTCGAAGACCAAAAGATACTTATAGAGTGATAATATTAGCATTAACTCTTATAAACAGTTTAAATATGTATTCGAATGTTTAGCACTTCTGAAATATCAATGCCGTTTCATTTACTTGCAAGTATACTATGTTTTCGTTAATATTCAGGATAAACAAAATCAACAAGATTATGGAAATTTGCACTCCGCTATACTCCACTTCCGTAAGAAAGTCAATTAACTAGCAATTGACGGTGACATGAGATGAACATATAATGTTATTGTTTCAATAGTAGCAACGTTAAAAGATCACTACTTTAGTCGCGACGTCCTATCACTTTATCGTAATTAGACTGCCGCTAAGTTTGCCCTAATTATCTTTTGCCTAAGGCCTTAAGTGTGTGTTGTTTGCTTGTCTGCTTCAGATTAAGTCAAGTACGATTAGGCTCAAATTTCTAATCTGATATACGGGTGTTCTGCGTCATTTTTTAAACCTGACACTAACTTGGCTAGAGCCCGGTGGCGTGGTGGCTTAGGTCTGCGCCTCGCAACCGGATGAGACACATAGGTGCACGGGTTCGAACCCCACCGTTGCACATTTGTATTTATGGTAGGCCGTCCATGAAGCAATGTGAAAAACAGTTCCGTGGATGTTAAATCTTGGCTGAGGGTCAGCCCGAAAACTTTACTTTACTAACTTGGCTAGAAGTTTCGATCAATCCCTCTGCGGGCTATTTTCACCTTTTCTCCTCTGACCGATGTTTGTTATTGATAAATGACGTTCCATGTACGAGCAACGAAGTTGTCTAGCATTCTATCAACGGAATTCGAATGTAAGATAGCTGTGAAACAAGCTATTCGACCACGTTAATTTGACCACGGATTCCGGACGTCCTGTTTCTCTGTGTGTATATGGTTAGTTGCTGTGATGCTGCGATGCGAGACACGTTCTATGACAGGTTTCTTACTCTTGCTTAACTAACAAGCGCTGCAATATTTCGTAGGGCTGCCTTAGTAACCCTATACACTGATAAACATACTTAGGTAAATTTAGTAAACAACAGCAATACTCTCGATACGATGCTGCTGATACTTTTGATGGCGATGAAAATGCCAATGATGACCGCAGATCTACTTCGCAAAGATGTTTGCTCTCCGTTCTTGTACGTTTTTGAGTGACGAGCGCCTTACGCGTGAGACGCGGCCAAAGTTGTGAGTGTTTTTTGCAGTAGCATCAGCGACAAAGCAACCCCATCAGCAGCAACAACAATAAAAACAAACAATAGCGACAGCAACAGCAACAATCGTTGTACTTTTTTTCTATTGCTGCTGCTGCTCCAGTGTGACGAACTATTTGCTGTACGTGCAAATTGATTTTACAATTAAGCTGGCCGACCGAAACGTACGGAAGAAAATGATGATGATCATGATGGTGGTGGTGCTTATGATGAAGATTATTGTAACGGTTATGATTATGATGATGATGATGTTGATGATAACGGCGATGATAATGGTGATGATGATGATGGCGAATATCATGGAAATCAGGACGGTAATGGTGGTGGTGGTGGTGATGACGCGAGGGAATCCCAGCTGACCGGCTCGGGATGAAGCACTCCACCTGCTGACCCGTTCCGACTCAACTGACGGTTATTTTTGGTGGCAACAACGACCACAACAGCAATAGCAACAACAACAACAAAAGCAACAACAACAAAAAAGATGATGACGACGACGAAAACCACGTAAATGACTTCGGGGGGCCGAAGTGACTGCACGACATTGTGTGTTTGTGTTGGCGGTTAGTTTTTTCGAGCTAGTTTTCTTTTCAACAGCTGCTGAAACATCTGCTGTTTCTGTCGTTGCTTCACTGCCACGCGTTTTATAGTTCTTCTCTTATAATTGACCGGCCCAGATAGCGGCGGCGGCGTTGACGGCTTTAAAAGAAGCGTTGGCATAGCAGCAACAGCAAGGCAAGACTTTTCTGCCTATATATGTTGGCCGCCGCTGCCGCCAACAAAGTAAGCCAATGGCGGAAGAGTGTGTGCGCGAAATCGGAAAGTAACCTGGTACTGGTAGCGGTTGTAGTGGTGTTCGTCGACGACCAATAGTGCTAATAGAAGTGGTAGTAAAAATCGAATTAATAGTCGCCTTCGTAGTCGCATCTAACCAAGTGCCTACGCCATTTGTTGAGGCAGACCGTTAGTTCTTTGCACAGGCATTCTGTTGCCGCTGCTGCTAAAGTTGCTATTGTTGCAGCGATTGCCTAGTGTAAAGCTGGAATAGCTTAATCGAGCAGCTTAGGCGTTAAGCGAAGTTTAAGCGACGTAGACAAAAACAGCAACAGCAACAACAACAACAAAAACAGCAAAAACAACAACAACAATCAGCAACAACAACAACAACAACAACAACAACAACAATAACAGTCAGCAGCAGGTGCAGAAACAATATCAACAATGGTAGCTACAACAACAACAATCAGCAGCAGCAGCGGCATAAACAAGATCAACAATGGTAGCTACAACAACAACAACAACAACAATCAGCAGCAGCAGCGGCAGAAACAAGATCAACAATGGTAGCTACAACAGCACCAACAACAATAGCAAACACAACAACAACACCAACAACACCAACAACAATAACAACCACAATAACAACAGCAACAGCTTTGACCACTCGATCCGACCGACGCTGCTGCCGTCGTCTGTGGAAGTGGGTCGGTTGGAAAATAGTCGTGGCTTTTTCGGAGCGCCTTCACCTTATTGCTCTTTTTCTTCGGCTCCTCCGTTTTGGCCAACGCGAAGTCAAACAGGCAGACAGACAGTCTACGAGCGGACGCCGCTAGGCTCGCCGTCGGCCTCGGCCGGAGACGACGGAAGTACGTGTCTACAAGAAGCCACAACAACGACAACATCAGCAGCAGCAGCAACGGAGGCAGGTTAAGCTCTAAAGGATAAGGCAACAGAAGGTCGCTTGTGGGATATGTTTACGCAGAGAAACGCATATATATATATATATATATATGTAAGGTGTAACAGGACTATTTCGAGAGCGATACAAGGAAGGTAGAGCTCGTCAATTATTATATTAAGTCAAATATATATATATATATATATATTTTTTTTTTTTGTTTTTTTTTTATTAGAACATGATCTTTGAAAAGTTTTGTTTTAGAGTGAGAGTGAAATTGCTACAATTCGCTACAAAAGTGACACTGATGTTGTTGCCCAACGTAGGAGCATGAAATGTGCAATTGCGAGGCAACCAGTCGTCCTCGCAAACAAGAAAGCACATTGTAGGGTTTGTGAGAAAACTTTGCTTCTTCTGAAGAACATATAACACCAACCAGAAGATGTGATATGGTCGTTTAAAAGAAAATTCTCAAAAATTAAAATATTATTATTCTTCACGTCGAATACCTGAAAATCAGAACCCTACGACCATTCACACCGCTCAAAGCTAACACATTCAGGCAAACGCACATTTCAAGACGATCATTTCGTGACGACACTCAAGATTTTTTTGGTGGGCATGGCGAGATTAAAAGTATGCATAAATGACCTAGACTGATTTATCCGATGGAGAAGGTCAATTATGCATGCACTCAATCTCGATTACTTCACAATCACGGCTCGCATTGCCATAAACTCGGTACAAAAGTGATCGCCATTAAAGGCGCATTTGTCTGAATGTTTTAGGTTTGGGCACTGCAAAAGGTCATAGGGTTATGATTTTAGATATTGGACGTGAAAGCTAATAAAGTAACTTCATTTTTCGCAATTGCACATTTAATGCTCCAATGTTGGGAAACAACATTAGTGTCACAACTTGTAGTAATTTCACTCTCACTCCGATACAAGAATATCCAGAGGCCATGTTCCATTGGAAAAAAAGTGTTTGCTTTAACGAGCTCTACAATTTCCTATATCGTTCTCGAAATAGTCCTGTAAGATCCTGTATATATATATATACATATAAATACACTTATACTATATAAGTAGTTAAGTTCAAAGGCGTTATCGATTCAATAAATATAGTAATAATGTGTTTACTATATATATATATATATATATATATATATATGCATATAAATTGTACACATAGAGAGCGCGTTTGCCAGCGGCTGTGTCACTCACTAGGCGGTGTCATGTTTTTTCAGCTGAGGAGCTGTCACCTCATTTCGTCGTCGTCCTCCACTTCCAGGCTAATCGTATTGATCTCGTTTACATAAACACTTGTTGTACCTGCCTGTCCAGCAATGAGGCCAGCCGCGCGGCCTGTTTTCCGTTCGTTCGTCCGCCAGTTGGTCAGCCTATCGCCGCCTTACGTAATCTAGGTCGGTCAGACCAACTGGGAACAGCGCTGTCCCAGACGGCCTGTTTGATCCAACCTATCTCTCTCTCTCTCTCTCTCTATATATATATATATAAGAATTATTGATGCCGTGCTTTCTGGACTACATGCATTAAAACTTCATCTAGTCTCGTTCGATAAACCAAGTCCGATTTTCCCCCTTTCATTTCGGCCTGCGACCTCTCCGCCTTATTCCTCTCTCTTCCCCCCGTGTTTGATCCCTCTCCCTTATCTCACTCTCACCCACACACTCTCTCTCACTCTCTCCCTCTCTCTCTGGGGCTGCCTATCAATGTTACTCAATCTTGCCCGCAAACTACAGACGCGCAGTCGGCATTACCTAGTGAATTTGTTTGACGCGATGCGGACAAAAACCAAGGCTGCTGTCAACAAACCTTTTGGTGTTGCTGTCGAATCGATATCGATGCGATTCGCATCTCGAGAAAGTCGCGAAACCTAAATAGAGGCACAAGACGTCGTTGTTGTTGTTATTGGGGTCGCCCTGAGACGCTTCCGTGTCCGCTCGTGCAGGAAGAGATACCCTGCGATAGGGCGCAAGCGACCGAACAAGACAGAGAACAGGAATGAGAGAGGAAACCTAATTCCGTACACGCATATGCGCTAAAGTTTGATGCTGTAATGCTGTTTTTGATATCTGCTTACGAGACCACTTAACCACTTGTTGCGGTGCGGGAAAATCGAGAGATAAAACCATGAAGCTAAGGTGGAGGGAGCGAGATAGAGAGAGAGATACGGAAAAAGAAAATAAATTTAAGGAAATAAACAGACAAGGTATGCGACGAACACGAAGCAGTCAGACTAGAGTCATGCGTAGGATGTTAGAACCCTAGTTGCTGCCTATCGCTGGCGAGATTACGCCTAAAGGATATATGAAAACCAAGTCGTGGCGTCGCGTTCTAGACTTTAGGGGTATATATATATATATATATATACATATAGTGAACAGTGTGTCACCGTGATGAAATAAGGGAAACGCCGAGAGCAGACATAAATTTCATTTCTACGTTAAGATCAATCGATTTTTAGAAGCGTAAGCATACCGCGCACATACGACAAGCTCATACCCTGCATTTGTGGGGCTCCTTTATATATATATATATATATATATATACAGGTAGTTCAATAAGTTCTTAGAATGAGCTTTTTGGAATTCGAATTTTGGCACGCTTTCACCGCTAATAGGAACTGCAACTTTTCGACTGCTAGCACTCAATATATTATGGTGATTGGCCGTTGCGATTTCGTTTGATAGCTTTTCCCGTGCAACGTATCGGCGTGATTTTAAAAAATTGAGAAAAAATAGTTTCGAGTGGTTATCAAGCATTTTTATTTCAAAGGTTGGAATGCGACCCAAGTAAAAATTGAGTTAGACGAGACGTACAGTGACTCTGCGCCATGTTTTGCCACTGTTTCCAACTGGATTAATGTGTTAAAAAGAGGTCGCAGGAGCACCGAGGATGAACTACGTCCAGGAGGCCAAAAAACGGCAACTGATGAGGAAAACGTAGAGAAAGTGCGAAAAATTATTGGCACAGATAAGCGAATGAACATTAAGGAAATAGCGGAGGCATTAGGGATTAGTTTAGGCAGTGTGCATTTTATCCTACACGAAAACTTGAAGATGAAAGAGCTTAGAGCAAAATGGCTGCCGCATTTGCTCAACCAAGGCCAAAAAGACGCGCCTGTTTTGGCTTTACAGCGAAATTTGGCCAAGATGTCGAACAATCTGTCGGATTTTTGGTGCAGATTCATGACCGTCGATGAAAGCCGGGTTCATCACTACACTCCCGAGACCCAAGAAGCATCTTGCCAATGGTGTGCACCTGATGAAGGACCTCCGAAGAGGGTGCGGACAACGGCATTGACCGGAAAGGTGATGGCTACAGTTTTTTAAGACCAACGTAGAATAATGCTGGTCGACTACCTTGAGAGCTGTAAAACGATCACAGGAGAATATTATGCAAGACTGTTGGACTGCCGTTAGCAAGAACTCATCGTGAAACGGCCCGCTTTGCAGAAGAAGGTTGTCCCGTTTCACCAGGGCAATGCTCCTGCACACAAGTCCCGGCAAGCATCGGCAAAACTGGCCCAACTGAGGTTCGAACTTAATGAACAACCCTCCTATTCTCCAGACCTGGCCCCCTCTGATTATTTCCTCTTCGGACATTTGAAGAATAGTCTCGGTGGAAAGCGTTTTTCCAGCAATGAAGAGGTTAAGGCTGCTGTTAATGCCTATTTTCAGTCTAACGACGCGGAATTCTACTCAAGAGGTCTGAAAGCTCTGAAATCTCGGTGGGAAAAGTGTATTGAGCTTCTCGGGAAGTATATCGAATAAGAAAAATTTAAAAACATGATTTGGAAAATTCTCGGTTTTCATTCTAAGAACTTATTGAACTACCTGTATATATATATACTCGAAATCATATATCATCTGTACTGAAATATATATATATATATACAGCTACGATTTTAAGTGTATTTGCATGTACCCAACAAATTATGTCATTAAGTCATTCATGTATTGACAGAAACGCAGTGTTTAGTGTAGCCCAGATAAGTAACAGTGACAAACTTCGAGAACTGAGCTAGGTTGATGTTGTTGTTGATGTCATTGTTGGGCAAGTGACACAACTTGGAAAAATATGTTGAAGTCTAGACGAACTGACTGTTGACTGAGCTTTGACTTCAGTACGGCCTTCTCTCACCGCTCGCCGATGAGGAACGCCGAACTATGGTGCTACTCGGATATGCATGTACATATATACGTCAAGATATTTTAAAATGTTTATCAATATTTTCGCTATCCATGATCTTTGTAGAGGTTACGAGTAACGAGAACATACGCATCTCGATACGTAACATAGCAGAATGAAGACGGCGTCAGCCACAACCGGACGAAGGCGACAACTATTAGAAGTTCGTCGTCCGCAATTGGCCGAAACACCAGCCGTACCTACAACTAACGCACAACAGAATGAATGGTTTGTTGCAATATTCTAGCTTGATTAATGCCTCTACAGTGGCCCTCTAACTTGCGTATTGGGCCATGCCTGGAAACAAAACAAGATTCCAGTAAATGAGCTATGAAATAAGAGCAGACAGAGGGCGGAAGCATACGCAGTATAGGCACTGGCAGCAAGATCATGCTGGAACTCGAACGAAGTTTTGCTGCCAATAACGAGTATGAGGTGGGTTCCGCCATCATCATTATCGCGTTCGCATATTGCACAGAACCGAGCATAAAAGCCGTCAATTTGCTGTTCTCTTTTGTACCCCAGAATTGTAGCAAACCATATATTGAAACGATTGCGTCTTATGGGAGTGTTGCGTTTGCGCAGCCAGCCTTGGGCACTGGAGGTGAACCTTCCGCAGACTCGTATCAGCCTTGGGCACTGGAGGTGAACCTTCAAAACTCGTATCGGCAGATGCAGAGCAATCGGTCTCATAGTTGAGCCGGCATGTGTCATGCAAAGCTGCCATTAGAACAACCCTAGAGAGACAATACCAACCTCAGGGTACATTTGCGTACTTAGTTTGAATTGGCGGACCATATGTACGTATCGTATTTCAGCTTCAAATCAACGGTTTGGAAAAACGGAGCACCGTCCGAATAATAGTGGTAATAATATTAATAATAATTTAAATGCGGTGACCCTACCACATGAGGTCTAACGCATGCCCGAGGTCTTATTCTGCTCAGTAAAACAAGCACGTAATCATGAAGGCCAATCCGTAGGAATAGGACTTCATGCTTAAGTGCTTGATAGGTGAGTCACCCGGCAACGGCTATCGAATAGAATCTCAATTTTGATCCTACAAGGCAACGCAGCGGCGGTGTCGTAGGCTCGTCGAGACGGGCCAGTCCTGAACTGACTCTGGCCAGCGACTGATGACACATACTAAGTCATGTACAAATGGTCCCTACAACATTGTAATGAGCAACGTAGTCAGATACATTTGCCAACAAGTTATGTAGGTCCACACTCAAAAACGTATTATTGTTATTATTATTATTGCTTAGAGACGAGTTATTCAAACGAGAGCAAACTTGATGAACTTAATATATTTTTCATAGAAGCCAAGAACAAACGTACACAATGAATACCCAATGCTCGTAGCACTGTGGTACTCTCAAATTGAAAAGCTGGCTATCCTCCGACGAACGTGGAGGATTGCCAGTTCTACACCTCTAGTATGTATACCTTTGCTGTTGTGTAGGGAACTGCTTACTCCGCCGCACTCAAACGGCTTCTCTCGTTTTTAAGAAAGTTAGCATCCTAACTTCCTAGTCCTCATTCGAGCAGTAGGTTTTTGGACTTCGGGCATAGAGGTAAAACAATTCGCGGTGCCTTCGCTATTACAACACTCCGCATCGTTGCCTGCGGCTAGAGGCAAACTATTTGCACATAATTAAGATATTCGTATATCACAAATTATGTGTATTGCTAGATATGCGGCCAAGATAGCCAACAGATCTACCCATGACAGATCGTGCGTTTCCGCGGAGTTACTTTGTTTGTAGGAGCAACAGTAAAATTACTAATTTTCGTTAGACCAATGTACACAGGTACAACAATTTCCAAGCATGGAGATCCTGCTGTGATGTGTCCTCACCTTTGTCTTTTGCGTTAAATAGTTTAAAATGCTGATGGTACGCTTATAAAAATTGTATGGAGGTTATTTTGGTATCAAATCGATAGTGGTTCGATTCGAGGGGACGTGAACGGCGTGTATGGCGGGCCCGCGTCTGTTAACACAAGACCTTATAGAAATCCCATGAGAGGGACGACGGGAAAACGGCTTGGGGTAGTTTTAGCACGAATCGTTGACTTGCAATCGCCCAAATCTTGGCAATCTTAATAATTTCACTGTCAAAACTAAACAAGACCTTTTCGCCCTCCCTCCATTTTATTTGAAGAAACAATTTCTTATTTCAACAAAATCTACAACACTCTAATATCTGGCCAACTTGGGTTCATACAATCTTATATATATATATATATATATATATACATATACATATGTATATATATACATATATATACATATGTACATATATATATATATATATATATATATATATATATATTAATCACTTTAACTTTTCACTGCTAAAGCCTACTTTCCCCATAAATGTTTACTTCCTTGTGGTATATATATATATATAAACTATCACCTGTTGTTCTCTATCGGTGTTGACTTTATCGACACCCCCTGCGCAGCGTTGCTAATCCAGGACAGTCCATTGTCGTGCCACTGTGCAGACCAGACGGCTGTCGGCGCCCGGCACTGGTGTGGTAACCCAGTTACCTTAATTTCGACCTGACATAGATACCGCAAGTCGATCTGTTTACTGTTGTGAAGCTGCGTAACTGTCGCGTGCTGTGTTTGTCCATTGCTTAGGTTAGTCTCTCTTCCTCGTCGACATTCTCGATTCCTTCCTATCCCTTCCTATTGGGCAGGATTCTCCTACTTTCTATGTCGTTGTCGTCGTCCGCTGTTGCTGTTGTTGTTGTCGTTGTTGTCGTTTTTGTTATTGTTGTTTATTATGTTGTTGTTGTCCGCTGTTGTAAAAACGCAAGCGTGGTTTGATCAGCGTGGTTTGCCTAGCTAGAATGGTAATACCCGTCACCGCGGCGGTACACACACAAGAGTAGATAGTTCGGGTAGTTTCTAGCAGGAAGTTCGTGTGCCGACCTAAAGCTTACCATTATCCCCCCTCTCCCTCCCTCTCTCTCGCGCGCTCTCTTTCTCTCTCTATCGACCGCGCAGGTAGGGCGGCAGGTCGATAAACATCGGAAGCTGATTCGTAAGCGTAACGGTGGTGCATCTGTGTGTTGACTTAGCACACAGAATGCGACGTCAAAGCAATGCTTAAGTGAGGTGGGATCTGCCGACTGACCGACCGAAATACAGACAGACCCTCAGACAAACAGACAGAATTAACTTCTTTTTCCACGATGCCAAACAAACCAGACGTCTGCCACCGACTTAATCGATGACCTGCGATCGGCGGTCTGATAAACGTTGTCGTTGTTGTTGTTGTTGTTGCCAACAAACCGGAGCTTACGGAAGGAGTGTAGTGGCTCCTCTCACAACTACTGCGACTATCTTAACTTTCATAATGATGACGACGATAATAATAATTAGCCTTTAATGATTAATATTACCATAATGCTGAATAAACGTTTTTTCACTGTTTTTAGTTAATTTTGTGTCAGCCCATGGCACCTATATGTAATAGGAACCCATGCATGTCCTCTAAATCAGCTAGTGGCATCAGGATCTGTGTCAGAATCGTCATCGCTTTGCGTCGGTCCGTCGCCCGTTATATTCGCCTTTCGTTTTGCGATATCCCTCGAGAACGTCGCAGTTCCGACACCAATAGGGCCCGATGTATCTAATGTAATAGGCACGAAGTGGTAGCTTCTTGACAGCTCGAGATACTTTTTTTCGCTCGCTTTTCCGAATCTGTGTGTTCTGCGACCCACCGACACCCGACAGAGCTGTGACAAAGGTACGATAATGCCGCCTGCGTGCGTGAACAGCTACGCCTCAGGCAAGGCTTTTCCATGGGGTAGCCATGAAGGTGTGATAACCCCATCAGGTCGTAACTCATTGCTTCCACTCAGGCCTTTGGGTTCGAGTGCGAAGGGTATATCTGCCCTTCTCAGTGCCTTTGTGTCTTGTTTCTCTTTGGGCTCCTCGTGTTTTGTGAGCCTGTCGAGACTTTTTAGGTAGCCTAACAGATGTAGACCGTCCGAGTCGACCAGTTCACCGCTCGGCATACGAGTACAACAGAGCGACTTACAGGCGGGCACGCCTATCCTAATAGCTGACACCAAGCAGAAGGTGTTAGGATCCAGCAAGGTTCCAAGCTGACGGGAGAGCTGGGCTTGAAGCCATCCCCGCTAAAGAAATGCTGAGTCGCAAAGAAGCGACTCGTTCTCTGGTTGATGTTAGGCCACCCATGTAATCCCTCGTCAATTTCTCGCGCCTACAGTCATCGAGCGTATGTTGGCGCACGTGCTCTTTGAAACGGCCAGGATCAAGTTGGCCCTTAGCCGTTCTATATTCAACATGGTTGTTTTCTTTAATTCGATGTTTGCATCTTCATTAACTGGAGCCAAATTGACTCAGTGGTGCAGCATAGCAGGCTGCGGCTAGGTCCGTAAGCCTTTTCATACCAAGGCTTCTGGAGCGTATTAAAAAGCTTGTTCTTTCTTTGCACCCCTCCCCCCCCCCCCCGGGTCCCCTTTGGGCTAATGTAGTCTTGTCGTAAGTGCAAAGGCTTTCGATATATTTTAAAGTGGGAGATGCTCGCAACAAGTAATTAAATAATGAATTACCAAGATTGGGCCTCCATAAACAGAGGCCCGCCTGCCAACAACATTTTCACCTACGTTTGACAACATAGTTGTCAAACGTGGGCGGATGTGGCTTGAAGGAACCCATGGGGTCCTTTTTACACACGATGGGGTCATCTAAAACATCAACGTTATCCTACGTTGTATGAGTAATTCCGAGTAGTGCATTGCGTGATCGTTACGATGGCTTTCTCCTCGGGAAGGAATGTTTTATTGCACAGTTTTATTTTTATTATTATTAGTTGTTTTATTGTATATATACAGGATGCTACTGAACACAGCGTTCGGGGGTCGGTGGTTTGATCGGTACTTAGTAAAAATGAAAAAGGTAGAAAAGTCGATGGTAAGAGTTTAAATACAGCAAACGTTTTGTATTGCTTTAATTAACGTTGTATTTGCGTTAGTTTGGGGTGATTTGACTGTTTGTCACGTTCGAACAACTGCTCGAAAAAGCGGATTATTAACATCTCCACTTCAACATCTCTCAAACAATTTATAAGTTAGATAACCAATCACACCAACGCAGGTCTCGTAGGTGAGATTCTTTCGTCCGCGCAGAACATAAGTAGTAGGAACTCCGTCTAGATAATTTGTTTTCTGAAAGAACCAGAGACAGCAGTTTGTTTTTCATTGGTGGACATCAGTGGACAACACCTAACTTGAAAAACCCGAAACGGCTGTAGTTGTTTGTCGATCAGTGAATTATGCACGGCGCTTCGTCTCACACTAACCATACTAGCCCATACGATTTCTATTGTCGCAAAGGGACGGTTGGTTCTCTCTTTACTGATAAACTCTTCCATATTTAGTGTTTTCATTGTTCGCTGTCGTACAAATGGCCATGAAACGATCCAGTTTCACATAAGTGGCGACGCATATTATATGCTTAAGCATGCACTGCACGGGTTTGCGTCCATATTCGCGATATTCAACCAGCCTCGCCAATATAAAACTCATTCGTATTTTAGCTCTCACTAAATTATGTTTTTTCCACAAGGCAAAACACTTCCGTTCACCTCTCCGATTCATTAGAAAAATAAAGTGTTTTTTTTATGGCAAGTTTTCAGCCATTTTAGTTAAGGACACGCTGCACTTGTTGGCATCACATAGTCTACGCACACACAGAACGCCCGCAAATCACGCCACGTTTTGCTATCATAATAATGCGGCCGAGTAGAGAAAGCGCTGCAAGCCGCTAAGTGCAATCTCACACACAGTGAGTGCAATCTCATACACAGTGAGTGCTCAATCGTTTCATTAAGGGTAGGCCAGCATAACAGCATAGTATAGAGAAGCAGATACTAGCTGCGCGCGGATATCTGGTGGCTGTTGCGTCTGCCGCTGCTGCTGCTGTTGCTACTGCTAACGCTGGTCATAAAGTGCGCTTTTTATGATCAGCTTACAGCCGCTGGGGTATGGGTGGCGTATTAGAGAAACAGAGGAGAGCCAGAGTTGGGTCAGCCGGCTAACCCAACTAGCACAATAAGAACGAGAAGAAGAAAAATAAGATGAAGATGATGATGAGGAAGTAGAGAAGGAGCCGTATGAAAGGCGGTCGAATTACGCCGTCAACTGCAGAATCGCCGCCGCGTTCCTACCGCCGCCGGCAACAGCCTCGAGTGGCGGCCAGAACGACCGGCATCAGGGCGCGTAGGGCTTCGTCGTGGACGTTGCTGGTGCTGCTAAGGTTCTTCTATTCTTTGTGTCCAGCCAGCCAGACTCACCAGAGAGCTCACGACTCAAACGGTCAACCAGCTTGCTGCCAACCAGCTTTATTGCTATGCACGAGCGGTGACACCGATGGTAACACGGAACAGAACACACTTGCGCTAAACTAACTAACGTCTTAACTCATCATCGTCATAACTTCGGTCATAACGGGAATAAAGATAGTAGTAATAATTGTCGTTAAAAATTCAAAACGATAGCTGTCACACTATAGGTTGAAAGAGCACCGCAGATATGCATAGTGACGTAATATATATATATATATATATATATAGAACAGATGGTGATGATTTATTAATCATTTACAATACGTTTGAACACTCGGCAATGCTCGCCTACATATATATATATATATATATATATATATATATATATATATATTAACGGTCTAAGTTATCATTCTTCTAAGATTTATCATCTTCTGAGAGCCGGGATCCAATTTAACCCTTTCTTATTTTTATGGACTTTCTCCTGCACGTCGTCATTTATTGAGCAGATTACTAAACTGGTTTAGAGATGCTACATAGCAGACTGACACCCAAATAATTGTTCGTCTTAATCCATTGCATGGTAGGTAGGCTCCTCCAACGTCGTGTCATTATATATATATATATATATATATATATATATATATATATATATATATCAATAATGTATCTCGCAAGCCTTTGGTGTTCGTTGTTAGGCAATTAGTATAACCTTGTACTGATTGTACAAATTAGTACCTTAAGTCGACCCCTGCGGACCGGCGTCCCCGTTTTTGATTTCAGAGTGTCTTGCCGACAGATCCGACTGTAGCGTAACGGTATCTTAGATTCCAAGATGAAGCCACAGTGCAAGACACTCTAGCGTGCCTTGCACGGTAAGCATATGCATTGCAAACACAATAGAATGATTACATCATCGTGTGTCTTGTCGTTAATTAGTCTAAGGCTCCAGAGGTGCCGGTAATCTTGTTTGCAAAAGTGCTTGTTTTTAATTTTATTTGATTTCTGAAAAATCTAGCAGAGCTTTTTGGACAACTAATTGAATGCAGCCCGTCACCATCGACTTCATCTCCGCATGCCTTACAACAATATGGAATCGCATATTGGAACCCATCTTATTATAGCAACAGTCTGGCAGAAAGTGGTTGGGCTCGGCATTAAGCTTAGTTGTAGACACAACATTAATATCATTTATCAAATATGTTACTAAGCTGGTTTAGAGATGCTACATAGCAGACTGACACCCAATTTATTATTCTTCTGAATCAAATGCTTGATAGGTAGGCTCCTCCAATGTCGTGCCGTGCAGCCTGATATTTAAAATTTCACCATTATGTCTTTAACAGAAACATCATATGTTTCATTCGTTCGTAGAGAAGCCGGTAGCCGCGATGCACGGTAAAGTTTAATTGCCACCTTTAATTCACACCCATATAAAGTTTAATTGCATGAACTATCTATACGTAGGCACAGTCTCATCTGTAGATGCATTGTCTAGCGGTGTGGTCTTAAAAGTTTCGCGTATCATCTAGGTTCTGCGGAATTCTTCGTCCGTCCCCAAAAAACTTATCTGGTCCATATTGCGTTTCTCCAGCTCCTTTGCCGCATGTACTTTCAGAGTCGCATGTACTGCAGTTCTTCATTCCTCTTGGGATATCCGTGGAACAGGAACAATTTTGCATTGCTCTGTTGGATCGGCCAGTCTATCAAATGTAGTGTCGTACAGATACAAAACGTTATTCGGGCTTTGCATCTAAAATGCAAGGCCTGATATACCGAGACTCAACAGTATATATATATATATATATATATATATACACACCGAGCAAGATGGCTCAGTGGCAAAGTCTTTGCCTTGCATTCGGGAGACCTGGGTTGGACACCCAGACCGGCCACTTTTAAATTGGTTGTCACGGTTTCCAATTTAGACAAGGTAAATGCCGGACTGGATTAAAAATCAGCCATGATATGAAAAAACGTATACGGGCCTTAGCCTTAAAAAAAAACTAAAAAAAAAAATATATATATATATATATATATATAAATATATATAACAGCATTACAGACTCTTATTTGTATCCGATGTACGCTTATTTTATTCGTTGTACACGTTCATAAGGAGACAATTATTGCCTTTTACATATAAGCAAATAAAGCAGCTCTATGATACAGACTCTTTCTAACTTGGCCCCAGACAAGTGGTGATCATTCCGGACCATTTTGTCTAGATTCGAGCCATCTTCCGAAGAAATGGACTCCTTCTAATCGTGTGATTGCGTTACGAAACTCTACTTGGCCTATAACACTCGTTGGCCTTTCCGCCTCGGGCTCTACGTACTAACCGTTTTCGTTACGTACTTGCCTTTTGCAGCGACTTGGTGTGGCCCTATTGTAGCGACTATGCGACTTTCTCATTCAATACCATGGCTATTTCTGCCGCCAGTGGCCGTATGCAGCCACCACGAACAGCACGCTATTCTCACAAGGTACCTCTAGTGGTAGCAGGCGGCTTAGGCAAAAATCATTCCAATCATTCCGAGAAAATACGGGACATGTCATTGTACGAACAGAAAACCAGCGTGCAGCGCAAATTCAGTTATGCTTTGATGCGTATTTTAACGTTAGTCTGTTGGATTTGTCTGTCGGACATGGTCCTACTGCTACATGCTTTCTCTGCTTCCATATAAATCGCGAACGAAAACGCTGTAAACACCGGTGATACTAAAACGAGTTGAAGCGATAGCTATTACCCGTTTGACCAGCCAACAACTAAGAACAAGTGAGCTCGTTACGTCTTAAAGCTACTCTACAAACGAACCACGAAGTAATGGCCATGCTGCTTTTCCAAAGAGAGTAATCTAGTGGTGGTAGAAGCTGAAATTTTTCAGTTGCTTTTTTAGCCGCGGGTGTAAAAAGTTTAGTCTACTGCCAATTACCTAGTGACGCTAGATGCGAGCTAGGTTGTAAGTTGTAGTAGTTTATTTAGGGCAATGCACTGAACGCTTCTTGCACCTTGAGCACATAGGTTAGTGCTGTGATTTTGATTGTTTCTGCTACTGTTGTTGCTCGCTCTTGTTTTGGTATCGCTATTGTGCAGCGACAACAAACTGTGCCATCGCTAACAAAAGAGAACAATACAAGGTTCAGCAAACCATTCGTATAGTGGTGGTACTAATACTATTCACGATTCCCGACTATGTCCCGCCCCGGAACGGATTGGCGCCGCGCCTTATATGATATAGAGCCACGCCCGCAAAGCTGAGACTCGCCAGTAGAGATCTCGAACGTCTTGACGTAGAACTAAACCCATTTCTAAAGAGAACGTTTTTAATTCCAGATATCCCACGTCCCCTACGGGCTAGGCACTGCCGTGAGGCGTCACGCTATTAGGGCACCGAGGGACGGATATTTTTTCAATTTTAATTTCAAATTTGAGGTTTATTCATGGAACCGTAATTTTACAATGCTTAAGTTCACTATAGCAACCACTTCAACACATGGTGGGCGCACGTTGCTGTGTTTCCCAGTACAAGTATAGCCTGCTGTATACTTAGTAGATATCTGGCCTCGTTGGCGTTTGGTTACTTGTCGCCAAATATTCACTCTTTTTTCATCTGACTACCGCTGTCAGCGTTGCTTGTTGTTCTTGCTGTTTACCATCACGGCGACATTTGGCATCGAATCGGCGCCCGGGCGGCTATTCAAAACTGTCACATTTCACCCGGTACCTTCCCCTACTCTAAACACTAGTGCCCTGGGCAATCTATCATTGTTTTTGTTGTCGTTTTTTTTATTAGTATTGCTTTGTCGTTTTTTTCTGGTATTGCATTCTTACAATTATACATATATATACAAATATATATAATATACAATTATACATATATATACAAATAAATGAATGTTTTAGGACCCGGTATTTCCAAAGCATTAGGTATGAAGTGGTAGCACCTTGACAGCTTGAGATGCTGTCATGACTTTTTCGAATCTCCGTGCTGTGCGACCCATCCACACTGGAAAGAGCGGTAAAGACGAAGGTGTGATAATGCCGCCGCCATGTTGTTGTTGTCGTTGTGATCCTCGACATAATCCTCGTCCTCGGTGTCATTGTTGTCGCAACCAGTCGATTCGCCGTGGTGGTGGTTATGCCTGAGGCGAGAGTGCCGTGAGATAGGTCACCGATTACCGAGGCGTCATCTTCGCCGCGGCGTGCCTCAATCGAGGTCATTCACTTACTCTCTCGTCGTCCGTATCTGACTTCGTCTGTATTGAGGCTGCCCTCCCTGTCCAGAACCGGCCAGTGTCCGGCCAGCACCCTGAGCCAGCGTTGAGGTTGCAGGCGCTGCTGCTGCTGTTTCCACGCGCGAAACGTCCACAGAAGAAAGTGGTTGGTTCTACGTACCACAAAACACTCTGCGTTTGCGTCCACTTCCTCCCTTTACTCGTACGCCGAAATATCATTGACTGTATAAGCTATTATTGTTGCCGCAGATACTAGTGGTACTACTAATACGACATATCGTAAATTATTACTAATAAATATGTCCTACCGCTACTAGACTACTGTCTACTAATCCAACAGCCACAACAACAAAACAACAACAACAAAACAACGACACAACAACAACAACAACCAAAGCTGTAGCAGTATTGGCAGCAGATCAGTTGGCCCGTTCGTTTTTTGTCAGGCTGACAATAGGTACTCATGGTGGTAAGCCCTACAACACTACAACGAGCTGTTTGGCCAGCACACTGCTATTACTTGTACTACAAAACTATAGCAGGCACCACACCCAGACATCCAGCCAGAGATACTATATAGGGCGACTCCCGATCAAGGGTCACCGCCCCACGGGCACGGATGGCGGACAAGCACGCAAGGAAATAAGTCCGCACGGGGGGGAGGGAGGGTAAGGAAACAAGGGCGGGGGTCCTGGAGGTTTTCGTTGTTGTTGTTGTTGTTGTTGCTGCTGCTGCCGCCGCCGGAGCCGCCGCTGGTGACGTGGTTTTCGAGTCCCCTGTCTCGTCAAAGTGCGCTCCGGCCATCATCGTTGTTATCATGGTTGTTGTCGTCGTCGTTGTCCATCGTCGGCGGGGCAACGCTGGCTACACCGGCAACGTGGGCCCGACAGGTATTGGCGTAGGTTTTTTTTGGAGGGGGGGAGTTGGAGGATAAAACAGCAGGAGAACAGGAGGACAAGAGCGAGTCCGGTCGATGACCTCCGACTCTGTCTCCCCCCCGTAGACGGGGATCCGCCTTTCTCACTCTCTCGCTTTTCTGCTGACGACAATGTTGTATCCAGCTTCCTCGTCATCATCGTCGTCGTCGCCGTCTTGTTGTGGTAAGCGTGCGAGGGGGTCACGAAACATCACATGGTCTGGTCGGCGGCCGGTCGGTCGACAGGAATGCTACCCCAGCGACACAAGGCCCAACGACCTGCCAATCGCCCCCGACAAAAGAGCACCCAGCATACTTATACAGATACCCCTCACACATAGATACAAACCCGTACATATACACATACACAGACACACTCGCCCGCGTGCTCAGATGAGCATGTACTTGTGGGTGAATAGTTGACTACATGTCAACGTCCTCAGAGGCAGATGAAAAAGCATGTAAAGTTATATATATATATATATATATATTGTTTTCAATTTGTTCTAAAATATTTATGAGCGTCGGTATAAAAAAGCTATATATATAATTTGAAAAAGTAATATACGGAAAATAAATATGTGTATATATATATATATATATATATATATATATATATATATATATATATATATATATATGAGCAATGGTGGACATTGTATTATTGTTCCCTTTGCCTTCTGCTTAATCAATAAGATTGGCTAGATGTATAACCGCGAGTGGCGCGGCCCAGCTTGCCTGCAAAATTGGGTCTTCAGATCTGTGTTTCAGTGCGCGCTAAAGGGCATTCCTTGGAGTTATTAATTATGCCGTTCGACAGCCGGGGAATCCAGTATCCATGGATTAATGGCTGGGGAATCCAGTATCCATGGATTATTAGCTGGGGAATCCAGTACGCGTGCATTAACCGCCGGGGAATCCAGTATCCATGGATTTCAGCAAGAACAACAGAAGCTCTAACGTGTCAGCGCTAAACTGCTCCAAAATAATCGTGTGTTTCGTTAAATTATTTCCCGCATGGGGTTTACCTGCTGTCAAGAAACAGGACCCAAGCAAGCGCCCAAGTGCACCTAGAAGTTGACTTTGAGACTATCTTAACTTCTTTAGCCAACCAGATATCTGAACTTCCTTCCCGTCATCAAGAAGTGGCTCGCCTAGTAAGTCAAAGGTGGCCTGATACAGTCTGATAGAAAGTCAGTTACCAACCTGAGTGAAAAATCGAATATTGATGATCCCGGCACAAAGGGTTCACATTATAAGGAGTTGAGGCATAGTCCCCTTTTTTTGCAAAATGCAGTGCCAATATATATGGTGTGTGAATAAACGTATTACCAGTTAGAAATTGTATATGAAAGTTAGTTTTATTGTTCATATTCCTTTGTTGTATTGGCACTTAGGAGTGAACAATTGTCTTCGCGCGAAAGCTATTTGTTAAAACTAAAGCTTCTATTTTCTAAAAACTGTACTTCTGCTAACCGCTAGGACTAGTAAGATGAAAATATTTAAATTAATTATACAAATATGACATTTTTAATTTAGGGACAGAAAAAGTTCGCGAGCGCTAGGATGCGCAAACAAAGAGACTAGTCCGAATCTTCTTCTTGACTTTGTTGACAAAGACATTTTTTTACAGATGCTTGTGCTGTTATAGTTCGGGTGTCTGACTTCGATGTTACGCAGAACGGTATATATATATATATATATATTTGAGATTTAATTTCGACAAGTCATCAAGCTTAAATCATGCTGCAGTAAGATCGGGAACAAAAAATGTTAACCTCTAGTAGGGGTCGCCCTTATTAAGAGCGCAAAACAATGAAAAAGTGAGGATAGTTAGATTACTACCCTGCCAGCGCGACGTAATTCTGTAGCATTACAATACTGCCTACGTGGCCACAGTGCTGCCGTATAACCTGTTCCTGACTGCTACGAAATAATTTTATACTTATTTCACCTCGCTCTATGCTAGGTTCAACTACTAAGACTAACCCGTAGACAGACTAAAGTATGCTGGTTTTTCAACATAAACTTTTACGGGTAGTTTTCTGAGTAGCAAACAAATAGTGACCGGCCACTGTAAGCAGTCGAAGCCTCAGGTTGAAAAATACCTATTTAGCTTGGCTGATAACTGTAACCCAAGCTAATAAATAATTATTGCGTAGTTTTAGAACGATACAATTCTCTCCCGGCAGATTTGTACCGAGCTACCCGATGTTTTTCTGATGTAGGGTTTTGTGATATTCCGTCAACTTGAACACATTCCTAAGTTCGTGGTACGGTATGGGTCGTTAAAACTATTATTATTATTATTATTTACATGTTAAACAATGTTACAGTTGTAAGGTCTGAACGTATTATTGCAAAGTTTTTTTAAATAATTAGTTCACTCCATGGCGCCTAAAATAGAAAAATTATTATTACTATTATTATTATTATTATTATTATTATTATTATTATTATTATTATTATTATTATTATTATTATTATTATTATTATTATTATATTATTATTATTAATATTATTATTATATTATTATTATTATTATTATTATTATTATTATTATTATTATTATTTATTTAATATGTCTTAGAGCAATACAGTTGTGAGGTGTGAATGTGTATCCTCATTATTTTATAGTTTCTTTCTTGCTGTCGTCAGCCCATCGCACCTAATATCGACGCGGCGTTTCCTCTGCAAACTGCCAATGAAAGCAGCTGCCCCAGAAAGTCGCCTTCGCGTGCATCTCCAGTGTTTGCTTGTATTCGATCACTTAAGTCTTTAATAAATGTCCTTGTTCTTTCTGCTGACTGGGCCCATTGTCTCCATTGCAATCGGCACGAAATTGTATCTTGACTCTATTATTATTATTATTATTATTATTATTATTATTATTATTATTATTATTATTATTATATTATTATTATTATTATTATTATTATTATTATTATTATTATTATTATTATTATTACTATTATTATTATTATTATTACTATTATTATTATTATTATTATTCCCATAATAAAACAGTCACTCCCTGTACGGGCGCTTCCGCCTTGGCTGCTGACCTCAAAACAAGTTGGGGTTCTCGCTCCATACTGTGTCAGCTGCTATGCTGTCGGGGGCGGACTCGCGCCGGATACCGAGATGCGAACATCGATCACTTCCTTCTTAGTTTTCGAAGCTCCGAGCAACGACGGATTCCGGATGTTATCTCAACAATGCAATAATAATAATAATGTCATCATCAACATCATCATCCTCACCATCACTATTACCACCAACTTCAACACAATCCCCATTTCCGTCAGCAACATCATCCTCACAATCATCGTTAGTCATTGTCACATTGTAGATGTGTGGTGCACACAAGCGCGTGACTCACTTGGTGCGTGAGCGCGTCATCGTCGTCGTGCATGCATGCCTCATTGCACGTTATTCAGATACAGACCTCTACGAGGCGTCCCATACGAATGAAGCATGTCATCCTCGTTCCTGCTCTCATTTCAGCCGTCATCATCGTCTGGGTCACGATTCAAGTAGACTAGTGGGTCTCTCTCAAGCTCTCTCCTTCTCTCTCTCTCTTTTCCTCACTCTATCCTCTTTTTTAATATATATTTATTCTCGTTTTATATCCTGTTTCGCTTCTGCATGTAGCGCTTCATCTCTCCCCCGACTTTCGCTCGGGCCGCAACGCGCCGGCCTACCGACGGCCTGTTTCGGCCTGTGTCCTCCGCACCCGTGCCGCCTCTACTACCTGTGTGTCAGGCCGTCAATGACGGAAGTGACCTCGATGTCCTCGGTCTCTTCGTGTCCTTCCTTATCCGTGTCGACCCTGGGCGTCGCTGGCTGGGCCGAGTGGGCCACTTTGCAGGTCATCCTTCCGCAAGCGCAGTATAATGTCAGTGGGACACGGCCGCCGTCGGCGCCGGTCGCTGTGTTGTTTGTTGTTTCTATCGTTGTTGTTGTTGTTGTTGCTTTTATTGTTGTCACTATCGTTGTTGTTGTTGTTGTTGCTTTTATTGTTGTTCCTTTTGATGTTGTTACGACTATTGTAGTGGGCGCTGCTGCTGCTGGTTCTGCGGCCACCGCCGCTGTTATTGTCGGCGGGCTTGCCGAGGGTGGAGACTGGCCCTCGCAGATTTCTCGGCACGCAAAGCGCTTGCCATTGTCGTGACGTGCCCGTCGGACGTTGGCTAAATAGGCCACGGCCGTAATATTCGTAGGCCGTTTGCTTCCGGGTCGAGGTCCGTTGCCTAAGGCCGCAGAGGCTAGACTAAGGCCGCTTGTCTCACCCCTCGTCCCCCTCCCACTCTCCCCTCCACCCCCCTACTCATTCTAATCTAAAAGCTGAAGAAGACTGAGATTCACGCACTCAGAGAGAGAGCGAAAGCGAGAGGCTTGACCAACGAAGACGAGCCAATGCACAGATAGGCCCAGCTCGATCTTCATCACATATAGTATAACCGACCCTTCGTCCAAACATGCTGCCAAACATGATAAAAGAAACAAATAATGGCTTGGCGTCGTAGAGAATGTCCACCACGCCCCAGCTTTAGAGTGGGCTGTCGAAGCGGCAATTTCCGTCCTCATGCGATATGCGGATACACATACAAGCCGATATATGCTCTTGTTGTTTATGCAGGGTCGCAACGGCAAACGGGGATTCTGCAAGGACGATTCAATAATAAATCGACCTTACATGACGGCCTTGGCGGTCGTAGTTAAATATATTCACGGCGCCATAAATTCTGACCCACGAGTTTGGCAGCTAGCCACGTTTTGAACAAATTCGAGACTTCAGACAAAGCTTCATATTGACCTTTGTGGGTCGCCTTTGACTCAGCCACAACACGGTTTGTAAACGTTTAATTTGAAAAGGAAAAAATCGCCTTTTATGCTTTTGTCGTTTTTCAGTCAGTAGTCGTCTATTCCAGTTGTCGCCTCGTTAAATTGCTAACCAAAAATAGGTGGACAGATTATACAATACAGATAGATAGATCCAACAACAATCTCAACGGCAACTGTAAGAACAAAGCTATTCGACACAACAACGAAAGAGTAGACAACAGCAGGAACATTAAAAGCAATATTAGTCGCAACAAAAGCCATAACTTCAGAGGACGGAGCACCAACGAAGACACGACTGCCAACGACAACGATAACAATAGGAACAACTAGAAAAAATTGCGAACAAGCTACGCCGGTGTAGCTGTGGGTAGAACTCGGAACAGCCATAAACGCAATAAACAGGCGACATATTTGAGTTCAAGGGAAACAGTGTGTAACGTAATTGAGAGGCAAAGAATCGCTGTTTCCTCTACAATATCCGCTGCCAGGTGTAGCGACAAGTCTAGCACAGGAATTATCCGAAGCGAAAGCGTCTTGTCGTAACAGTATTCGTAGAAATAGTAGTAGCAGTAGAAGAGGAGTAGAATGGTGAAGAGGTTTTGGTGACAGGGTGAGCTCCAGCGTGCTCCAGGCTCGGGCAATGACCGAGATAGGGTGGAGTCTTATCGAGAAGCAGAGATCCCGGAAGCAAGCGTCTAGCGCCTCCCTTTATTCGATTGTTTCTATTCGACAGACCAAAGAGCAAAGTAGAAACTGAACGCGTACAAATCGTTGTTGTTGTTGTTGTTGCTGTTGTCGTCGTCGTCGTCGTTTTTCCGTCGCAATTTTAGGGCAATCTCTGCATGCATAAGACTGGACAACGTCTAGACAGCATCATCGCCGACCATCGGCTGCGAGTTGACCACCAGCCACAGGGCGCGGTTGGGTCCCCGACTACTATGATTGCTCGGTCGATTAAAAATGAGTCCAATAGC
This sequence comes from Dermanyssus gallinae, assembly GCA_003439945.1. Lineage (NCBI taxonomy): Eukaryota > Metazoa > Arthropoda > Arachnida > Mesostigmata > Dermanyssidae > Dermanyssus > Dermanyssus gallinae. Next base: position 95,591 of record QVRM01006167.1, read on the forward strand.
GAGTGACATGAGGAAGACAGACATGTAAACCTCACGGGAACAGGAACACGGTCGAGTTTCGTTTCTCTCTATCGACACGTGCCGTACGACACAATACACACACACAATCTAATCTAAAAGCTAAACCGTGCTGTGCCCAATTAGGAACACGCTACTTGGGCAAATAGCGGAGACAATAGAGGACGGCGCAGGCTGCATTACATAGTCGTGATATGACATGCGCATATAGGCCTAGTCCAGTCGCGCTTAAACAGGCTGCCCAACTTTTATGTATATATAAAACAAATAAATATATTCAATGTAATCAATTAACGGTGGGAATCTGACAATCGGGTCCCTGCAAACCTGCATATACAGGGTGTTTAAGAATTTGTCTAAAAACATTTGAGGTTTAGTACAACTCAGCAAAAAAAAAGTTGTATTTAATAAAACAAGGACTTGTGTCTTCTTTTGAAGTGAATGCAAAGTTACTAACACTTCTTGTATTGCACTCTTTTTTAGAATACATTTCCGCCCCTCGCGCCATTGAAAAAAAAATATTTTTTGCCGAGTTGTAGGAACCTGGAACACTTATATATTATAGTCATTAACTGCATGATGCATACCGGGATCACTTCTCGAGATTACTTCACCTTGTCACTTTATCTTGCCACTAATGCTGCTCGACTTTGTGCAGCAGTTAGTTTGGCCTCGAAAACAGATTCTGCAAATCTTTTTACCATAAACCAGGAAGTTTGTGAAACTTGGGGAACACTTCTACAAGGTCTTAGGATGTCAGGGGACTTCCCAGTCCTAGTTCCCTGAATTCCACATACGACAAATAGGGAGGGGGTCAGTTTTACTGACGCGTTGTTGGTATTGCTGAAGGCAACCACCGTGATCCGTTAGCAGTTGCGTGAATGGGTAAGGCTACCACATTTAAGGCTGTACCATTTCTTAGAATCAAGAAGTAATGATTTTGTCCAGTATCCGAGATGGCCCAGCTGGATTCGGCTGCATCCCATTACTGGCTCCGTTTACTTAGAATATTTCTTCTGCTAATTATAAATTGAGAATCTTCATGTTTCGCTTCAAAAGCCGAACTGCTTCGGCAGAAGTGTCTGGTCGACAAAACACTCGATCCGTTTTATAACCAATTTTCAAAAGATCTTCTTTAGTGTTCCTTCAGGTGCTATACGGCGGCATAAGTTTGGTTCTCGTTTGTCATCGCCAGGCTTAGCCTTAAGGGGAACAGAACAGGCCTCTGGCATTTCCCATCTTCATGATCTCGCAGATCAAATCACAAAGGTGGTTTGCCAAAAGCGGCTCACAGTTAGCCCCGCAATCTCTCCTTTCGAAAGAGAGCACAGACCTAACTTACTTCTTCCACCTTAAACGGCAGATTATGGCTGTAATTTATAGTATCCTTGCAATGTGAGCAGGCTCTCAATCATTGTAGTCTGGAATACCGTCTCGCAATTATATAGAAAACCGGTTGGGTTAAACGCTGCTTGTTAGTCGCTGAGCAGGTGGTTTGCCCCCTACGTGGTCGCACAACGTAGATTGAAGGCTTCCTTTCTGCTCTTTCGAACAGTCGGACTTCCTCCCGCCTACCGCATTCACACTCGTAGTCATATCATAGATTTATGTAAGCTTTTCTATTACTGAAGTAGTCACGCTTACGTCTGGCCAGTAGCTGCGGTGGTGCCTTTTACCTTGCTTGGCATAATTAATAGCTCGAGCACCCCGCCGTGAGAACATCGAAGCTTCTAACTTCGCCATCGACAAAGTTGTACAACGAAACACTAGATCAATGGAGCTGCTTCCCTTATTATACCTTGCTTGTCGGCTTCGCAAGCATTTGTACATCTCGGACCAAAATCATTCGTTAACTGGAGCAGCACCTTTTCTTTATCGTTAGTAGTCGTACTATCAATAGACTTTGTTTTGCTCAAAAGTGCAAGCTTAGTAAGCCGACTTTTAGGAAAGCCAAACTGATTTTGGGACAAGGAAGTTGACTCATTCATGGCAAATAGTTCAACCGTGAGGACACAACACTTTCAATGATATTTGAAATGTAATAAATACCTTAAATAGGGCGGTACCCCGAAAGTCCATAAACAAGTTGTTGATTACGCATTTGTTAAATAAGCGTATGCAAATCCAATTTGTGATTTTTTTATTGAACAGTGAATTAAATGACACTGTTTTTGGAAACAAGTCTTAGTTTTACACATTTGAAACGCATATAGTATATGGTCTGGTCACAGTCTTTGGTCGCACATAGAAGCTCAGGAGCGTTAAATGGGAATATTGTGGCCTCGCTTGCAAGGCCCTAGAGAGTCTGGTCAACCCTCCATGTCAATAACTAATTCAGATTTCATATAATGGTCGTCTTCGTTTGTGGCATAATCTATGTCGGCGCGATGCGCTAATCAGAACTTCAGAATGGACCACGGTTGCAAAGCTTGCTGAAGAATTTGGAAGCGCTAGTTATCTCTACCTCTATTTATTTATTCTCCGAAAGCACTTTCAGGGACCCGCATTACTAATATGTAGTTTCACTCCCGTAGACTATCATGATCGAGCATAGAACTAGGTCCAGTTAGATGTCTGGACATCTAACTCAAAAGTCTTGCCAACCAGAGCTTGCTGGAACAGCTAGCGTTCAAATTATAAATTGCAGAAGTCACGTCATTTGCCTCCTAGGAAAGTGAAATAGCATGCTATGTTATTTCACTTCTCTAGGAGCGTGAAACCAACGGTCAATTGCGACCCCGGTTAGAGTAAACAAGTGGGATGGTACATATATTAATTTAAATGTATAATTACATCACCTTTCGGTATTGTTGGTTACATTACATTACACTTATTCATTAAATCTGGGAAACGGCATTCGTTTCCGTTAATCTTGGACATATATAGAATATGTTGTATATGCATCTCCGGAAGATGTCAGCGACCTAACGCCCAGATAGCTGGCGCTAACAGACATGTTTTATGATGATATTTGGTGCAGATAAGGCCGCAAAATTTGCAGCAACACTCATCGAAAAGGTTATGGAACCCAGTGCGGTGGCACAGTTTGTGGTGGAACCCATGGACGGAGTAGCGGGTGAGAACGTGTCGTTGCTCGAAGAGAGGTTCCATCCATGTATTGTCCAACATTGCCGGTGTTTTGTAGAACGCTTCTGGTACTTCCCTCATCTTCTGCTCGAAGTGCCTACGGAACTCTCGCAGTGACGCGGTGGTCGGAAGTTGGAAGCGATTTACCAGATCCTCGATGAACGGCGTGGTTCTAAACAGACTATAAGTTAGCCTGTGTTGTGCATTTCTAGGGAGGCCCAAAACTCTCTTAAGAAACGTTGCCTTCACCGTGTCGAGAGCGCTAAGCTGCTGAGCGGATAGGTGTTCCTAAATTAATGTGATACCATAAGATGCCACTGAGGCCACCTTCAGGTTAAACAGTATTAGAGCTGTTTTTACTAAGAGCTTCTGTGGAGCCGAGATTGAGGTCATGGCGACGATGCTGCTATTAATTCGCTGAGATATGTGGGCCGCAAGAGATGTGCCGCTTGGCGTTAGTTTAACACCCAGGTAAGTAAACTCCGAGACAAATTCTACAAAGACACCGCCCAAGCGGAGCCTATCACTTCTCTTCAGGGGTCCCCCGGATCTGAATTTCATAGCTTTTGTCTTCGATACGTTAATCGTTAAACCATTTGGCTTACTGTATGTCTCCAGCATCCTCAGGGACCTTTTTAAATCCATGAACACTACTGTATACCACTAGGTCATCGGCATAGAGAGTTATGCGGACACAGGGGTAGTGGTCATTGATAAGGCCCGGAAGATCACTGAGTAAGACTGAGAATAAGAGCGGGCTAAGATTATCACCCTGGGTATAGCCGGTGGTTTGTAGGAAAGGCTGGTATTACTGAATGCCGTCATCTAGAATGACCGGGTTTGCTTTCAGGATAGCTGCCAGTATCCCCCAAAAACACGCCCGCGGCGTCTAGCTTCTCCATGACAATATCCCTGGGGGCAGTGTCAAATGCCGCCTTGTAGTCTACAAATACAGCGTACAGTGCTTGGTGCTTGACGGTGACCGAGCGCTTCACCTCGTCTAAAAGCTCCTGGGATGCGGTCAATGTCAAGTGTCTCGCGCGAAATCCATGCTGTTCCGGAGGGATGATTCCTCTTGCTTCGAAATAGAAGCTAAGCCGGCGTGCCAGGAGGCATGACAATATTTTGTAGATGCAGCTTTTCTTTGCAATGCCTCGCCAAGAAGATGGACAAAGCGGGTCACCTTTGCCTTTGGGGATGACCTTTAGCAAGCTTATTATATATTAAGCGCAATTATATATTAATGTCGTTTGTTTCAGTTGAATGTATATCTCGCGGTTAGCCTATTAGGTCTTAAAGTTTCCGATATTTGAATTTTTACGTCTCAATGTGTCTTCCGATAATGTATGACAACGCTGTTAAAAGTGAATCGGAAGATACGTCGGGCATAACGGCGTAGCAGGACGTGAGGACCTGCGGAATGTTAGCAATTTGGAGTGAACAATTGTCTTTGCCGCAACATGTAGTCACATCTCTGACACAGTCTTCTGACGCAAGAATTCAAATGATCTCGAGTCTCGCGTCAAAATGTTAAGGCTTCTACCTACGCGCTGAATCAGCCTGCGAGTAAGTGGCCTTGGACCTCCCATTGTTTTGTAGGCCCCGGCAGACAAAGCTAGTTTGGATAACCAACGCCAGAGTATTTTCTGCATTTATTAACTTCTGCTAACGGGGAAGATTCTGCTGAATTAGTTGCGGATGCAAATTGCCAGCGTTTACTAGAGTTGCCGTTGTCAGAGACACACCTTAGTGGGTGTCTTAAAGTTTGTCCGGTAGTTTTTATATAAATGTCACTCACCAGAAAAACTAAATTCAGTAAGCTAAAGCCACACGAGCAATCCACTCTACATAAATGTTGGTTCTCAAAAACCATTGAAGCGTTGGATTGAATGCTCTTGCCCCGTGAATTAGACAAAATGTCCCGCGCTGTTGTGCAGTGTTTGAGCGTTGGGGGCTGCGCTAGGTCTATGACCCTATCTAATTGCGATACATTTAAGTCCGTCCATTGACCCGACCGTTTGGTTTGTTTATAGGAAGTATGCTGCATACAAATGCTGAATTTATCAAGTTGCATTGATGTCATCTTCTTTGACCTAAACTCCGCCTTTGAAACAGTTATACATAAAAGCTTCTGGTTATGCCTCTGACGTTCGCCGTCTGTGGCCCACGTCTATCATCTTGGATTACTTCCTGCGTCACCGCAGTTCAGTAGAGTCAGAGTGCGTAACGCATATTCCCGCGAAAGCGAGGATTCTAGGCAACTTCTAGATGTCCTAAGGGCATAGTTTTAGAATCACTAAAGTGTATACAGTATAATTCAAGGGTGTATGTTTGAAAGTATTTTTATACTGACGACATAAAAAAATAAAGATGGAAAGAGTCAATCGCTTTTGGATCAAAAACTCCTGCACAAATGCTTAATAGATTTTACGATTGGGCAGTCGTACTCGACCTTAACATAACATAGGTGTGAAGTACTGCACTTAGGCTACGGTAACATCCGAGACGAGTATACAATTGGTTGCTGTTTTATAGACATGTATAATACAGTTTCATATTTTCAATGTTTCCCTTATATAATACGAATATCCTATCCAAAAGTTTTCTATTTTCAATGTTTTATTTATATAATACACTTTGTGTTTGCTTGTATTCGAACACTTAATTATTATTATTATTATTATTAATAGTGCGTTGGCATCTATTGAAATTTACATTGTCTGCGATGTTATCAATCCTATAAATAAATCCGAATCAAACCAAATATGATCTCAAAGGTTCTCCAGCAATTCCAAGCTTTTGCCCATTAAAGCCAGAACAACTTCCAGGGCAGGCTCTGTGCCACCGTATGTTCGATTGTGCAAAACTCATTGAGGTCTATGAGAGCATGTGTTTCGCGGTTGCCTCTGGTCGGACTGGTGGGTCTCTAATGTTAAAGATCAGAGTTACTGGCATTTGTTCAGTTTCTTCTATTAGACAATTCTACCCGTCTCGCCCACGCTCCAAGATTTGTTGCCGTTCTTCTTCTTTTCTTAGAGTGTTTCGACAGACGACGACGGCATTTGTTCGCCTTTAGTTTCCATAGAATCACTCGTATCGGAACCAGCGCCAGGTGGCGTACGGACGGACAATTCTGCAGGCCATACCTGTGAGGACGGTCGCCACGGGCTGGGTCTGGCGCAGGGCGTGTCTGTAGCTGTTGGCAAAGAGCGTAGTCGTAGTCTATGCCGCTGCTCCCTAGAGGGTGACTAACTTAGTGACTCCCGAAATGAGAACTCCAAGCCTGGACTTCCGGGTACTATACGCGCGCTTTCGAGTGCTTTGTCAACAACCAGGCTGACCATGCTACGTTCCACTGAATCGTCTGCCAAGATTAGCGCTGATCTAGGGAGGTTGGTCGCCAAGCTGAAGGCTAACAGAGGGCACTGTTTTCGGCTTATGAAGAGGATTGCCTCGCCGTTAGTCGGGATTAAGGGGTGGAGCCCGCCGCTCTCAACACATCCGTCAACGCCTTGTTCGTTCGTACCCCAAATCTCTGGGTACAGGATATTGGCATAGGAGCGTCAAAAGTCGACTTCCCCCAGGAGCTCTGCAAGGCGGAGTGAATCGTTATCGGCAATGTTTCTTAAGCTTTTAAAGCTCTTGGAACAGGGCCCAAAATTATAGTATAAATGCTATCTTTATGCAAATTGTTGCATTGCACTAGTGAGTGGTAGCGCGATGTACATTTGGACACTAGCTGGAGCGTGAATTTCAGTGACTTTGTGAATTTTGTGACAGTAAGTATCTCTACGGCACTTGATCATTAGCTCTCTATACGATTATTTACTACTTAAACTTATAATCGACATTAAATCAGAAGCATGAGTCCACTTTGGATAGCTAGAAGCAGCAGAGACGGAGCACCGCGTAGTGCTGTGCTGTGAGCACTAACTGTAATAGCCTAGTTGGTGTGCGAGCAATTCGGAAAACGACAAAACGTCCCAACAGTTGCATTCACAGAGAGAGAGCGCGAGCGGTATTCTCAGGCTGGGGGCATGACCCGGACACCGGTTTTGAATCGGCTCGTTGGCAGGAGGTCATCAAGAGACCCACGCACACGTGACAACGCGACACCACTCACTCACTATTGAGCAACACCAGGAAGCCGTCTCGGGTAACAATAACGGCAGCGACAACGACAACAACGATGGCAACAACAACAACAACAATACCACCATTTGTAAAGGGCAATAGCCTTCTGGGTACTGGTCACAACAACAGCGCAATTGTCGAATGACAAAAACAACGACGACAACAACAGCAGCAGCAGCAGAAACGTTCCGTTGAGGTCGGCCCGCTAAACGTACGTTTGACGGCAGACTCAGAGAAGCCGGCCTTTGTCCAGCGGCTTGTGCAGCTTTTTTGCCGAGAAACGGACAAGCAGTCACACAGACAGACTGACTGACTGACAGGAGGGAGGCAGGGAGGTAAAGCCAGCTCGAAACCGACGAGAACACAAACACGTCAATCAACAATGGAGAGCGGGGGGGGAGGCCGCGACAAGGTCGTTGCACGTGAACACGCCCCCGCTCCGACCGCGACTGCTAGAGCTGCCTACTGTTCGCTGCCGACCGGCACGAACCCCATTAGCAATGCTATTAATAAGACATTGACTACTACTGCAGCTCGTTCGAATGCTACTATGTTTAGTGCGAGAGCTACAGCGACATGACATGTAACTAGCCCACTGCAAACGCAGTGGGTCGTATCACTTCGCGCTCGCTAGGCTGATTAGTTAGACGCTTTTAGCAGTCGTTCATTTGTATCACTATGTGGGAGGTTGTGGACCCGAATGTCCTACACCCACCTCGGTGTCTCAAGACCCTCGGTGTGCTCCCCCGACACGCAGAACTCGCCTCACTCATGTTCCGGAGGACTCTCAGGACTGAAGGCTGGTATACCATCCCCACCGAACCAAGACGTTTGGTAACTATTATATGTCCTACCATAGAGTAACCATTCTATTTGAATGGAAGCATAAGGGAACTGTTTGGCATAGGACGCGACAGTCTCATGCTCGGCGCCCGTATCGTACTAGAATCACAGCTAAGACGAGCCAGGATAGGTAGCGGAATGCGTACACCGGCTCTCAGCCTTACGAACTACACGACTATGCTGTTGTAATACACGTAAAATATTGTAAATAAAACGCACTTAGTGATTGTAAATAAAACGAATGTATCGAGCCCAGTGGCGTGGTGCATTCGCCTGCGCCTCGCGATCGGAGAAGACACATAGGTGCGCGGGTTCGAGCCCCACCATTGCACATTTGTATTTATGGGGGTCCGTCTATGAAGCAATGCGAAAAGCAGTTCCGTGGACGTCAAATCTTGGTTGAAAGTCAACCCGACAATTTTTGGTAGCGGAATATGTCGAAGCCATGGAGAGAAGTAAATAGTCTGAACATGCTAGGAGATACATTTCCAAACCAACTCTGTGACCTCGCAGTAAGGGAACTGATTTGTTCCTTAAATATTTATCTAAGCACAAAAAGAAAACGACATATCAATGCAAGCCACCGGGTTTGAGTCAGATGCTGTCTGTAATAATGATTGAGTCAATGCAAATTGGAACGTCGTTGAAAGCAATAATGGCGAGGCCGTGGAACTCTTCGGAATATATGTCGACCGCTGAGATGACTAGTTTCTACTAAAGTTCGATTTTGAGAATCACTTGAACATGCTATTTTTCTTCTTGACACCATACCGAATCCATAAAAAATCTCAATTAATTTTAATGGGATACAGATAAAAACGTCACTTTGCTAGAAAGTGAAAACACGGGATAATCTGGGGACGAATCGGAACTCTGAAAGCGAAACAACGAACCCATTTACACCCTAGAAATATTCGAGCAACAACTTTGGATGCACAAAGGTATCTAAGCTGACCAAGGATTCAGTATATTGGTCAGACATATTCGAGTAGTGGTTCACGTGTGCAACACACCAAACAGCTTCTAAATCTCATGAATAAATGTCTGGTTTGCGTCCACCAGAGTTGTCGGATTGGAGTTAAACGACGACCTAACCGCTCTGCGTAACAAACGCTTAAATACCTCGGAGGAAACTGCATAAGCCATTTCCGAACTACATGCAACTTTTCTCGTAAATGTGATAACACGTAAGTCGGTAATGCTCAGCAAGAGAAAAGTGTGCTGATCGAATGTTTTGGATTCCGGGTGAGATACCAAGGGTTAATCAATATGCACGCTTTGTTTTTAATTATTTGGCCAATCGGCGTTTACCTTGTGCTAGACAAAGAGAAGCCGCTGATATATTGGGTTATTGCGCATTAATATTCTAGGAGTGATGCTTAATTTTAAGGTAAGAACTCTGCTTTCTAGAGCCAACGAAGGAAGGCCAATTTAACAGTTAATTTCCTTTATACTCTTCTATTACTCTAAGCGTGACCTTGCATTTGCATTGATCGGACATGAAATGCCCTAATGTAAATCCTTATGGCGCGCTATTCATCGGGTGCATCGTGCCATCGTGTATAAAAACACATTTGTTTTACAGTGTAAGCAAAATTTTACGACATGTAACTTACGACCTATAACGTATCTATGTAAAACCTATAGAACGTTTGGTAAAACTTTTGGTTTTGAGTTTGTTTCATAACAGTTATTTATTTTGTTGTCAAAGCCAACCGGTAAATGCACAAATTGAACTCCCTAAAAATACATCAGCTCCTCAAGGCCTCTTCCCTTCGGGAGCGTGTCAAAAATCATTCTCGCGTTGCCGCGCTGAACTTAGGAGTGCTGTGTCCGCGTTATGGCCATGGCCTCCTGTCCCCACACGCCCGCTGCCTCAATGATAAACGGGCAAATTATGTGCTCGTTACCCAAGACTTCGTAGTGACGAGTCTTGTCCCCCTCCGCGTTGAGTGCGAGGCCGCCCACTGTACGTAATATTGTCATATAGCTGGTCGCATAAGTGTTCCGAATTGATACGTCCCAGATCAACAATTTCCCCATGGCCCAAGAGATCGGGGTCATACTGTCTGGTCATATGTTTTCTTCATCGCACGGAAGGACGCGCACGGCAAAGCCCGCTTGTCTCAAGGCTCTAACAAGCACATTATTTACGGCCTGCTTCATGGGTGCCGCCTCCTTGCAGCTCAACCCGTTGCATCAACCATGCTCGCTCGACAAGAACATGTATGAACAGCGAAAACGTCAAGGACCAGGCGGAGACTGGCAACATTGGCAGTACGGTGCCAATGTTGTTATCCGGACGGACGTTCAGCCAAAGACCGATTTCTAGATGGGTGGGCAAGATGGATCGAGTCCATCAGGCTTGCGGGCCTATAATAATAATAACAATAATAATAATAATCATCATCATCATTTTTAGATGAATAAAACCTGTTATGATGGAGTTTGCCTAGTTCGGAGAATTTTAGGTTGGGGTTAACACAGCTACGAGACCTTAGCCTAGACATAAAACAGCCTTTCACGCCAACGTCTTTAGAATGTACCCAACAATGCCAATTTTCTAATATCACCTGGCAAACGCATTGTTACGTAAATACGCTGCGCCCATAGCAGAGGATTTTAATCAGTGGGCATACTTCGCTGCCTAAATCCTGAGACACTGTGGCGATTTCTCACTAGATTGGGGTTAAGGTAGTAAGACCAGGGGTAACATACTCTTAAAAATTAAAAAAAATATATTCTAAGTTGCCTAGCTCATATCTCTATCGATTATTGATATTTAGTAAATTCAATACCACATTTATTTGATCAGCATGATCCCAGCCGGAGTCCTAAGTATGTATCATATAGCACGGATTGCAACATTTTGTGTGATTTGCAGTTTGCTAGGAAGTGTCTGACATGTGCCGCTAAAAAGAACAATCACCTGGCTAAAATAATACACTAACAAATAACAAGTATTTATAGGCGTTTACTGGAATACTTATTAGAGTTCCAACATTTTTTAACAGTAATAAAATGGGATTCGGATTTTTAAACAATAGCAAGGGACCAAGTGTAACACCAAAATACCAAAACTCAAAAGCGCGTTCAAGAATAATATCACTTAGTTTTAGATTGCTTAGATTAAGGACGGCACCTTCCTTGCCCAGACAGAGAAATCCCGACTACTGATTTAAGTGCGTTAGACGGTGTGTTTAAGACCATGCAGATATTTTTTATAGTTACCCATTGATAAAAATTACAGAGCTAAAGGCCCTATAAGACACTATGAACAAAACGTATTTGTACGAAGGTTCACTACTTCTCAAAGCCACTAAATGTTAGTCGTATAAAGTGTTTATACTGCATGTTTTCGTTTTATTTTGTGTATTGTTGTCGTGATTATCATTAAGGCATTCTAAATGCAGTAGCAATTTTGTTAGAGCTGAACTTGTGTATATTTAACTCTGTCTGTTATGTAATGTTTAAAAAAATCAAATCGTTTGGTAGAAAAGTATATCTGCTCTACAATGCTCAGTCGGACATATTTGTTTATACTCTTAAACGACGTTTCTACGCGTATAAAAATAGCTGCAAATATTTGATTAGTTTTTCATCTCGTGGTGACCTATTGCTTGTTGAAATTGACTAACGCGAGACCGGTATTACACTTGTTGCAAAATGCGAACTGTACCTAATATTGTCATTGTGGAATCGCATTTACATACCGGTCCAATTAATGGTTCTTTCTAGAGCCTTTCTTGTTTAAAACCTAACAACGACTAAGTTTGGTTGGACATGGTTGTATCGATTTCTTCTGTTTCAAAATTATTTCGTCGCAATTCTGGCGTACAATATAAGCCCGAGTTTTTGAAATCACTCGCAATTGAAACATAATTTCGATAACCGACATATAGACTTTTTCTGCATATCGGTAAAATAAAGTTTCCTGAATCGTGTTGCCAATGTAATCTGTGTCGGCCTCTGTCTAACATTACGTTCATTGCTTTTGAAACGCGAGCACGCTACTTTGAGGTAGTCTCTATCGGTTTTTATATACACTATTTCTATGGCGACTCCAATAAATGCCCCATATATATATATATATATATACATGCACATGGTGTCTCGACGATGTCTGAAAATAATTTTGCCAACGGGGAAAAATCGCGGGACCGTAGGGGCACCTGGGGGGTTAAAGGCCTAAGAACTCATGTTGGAAGATACTGGGGCATCGCCTTGCAAGCCGACGTCTGTCTTGGGGATAAGGGAGAGAGTAATGCGGTAGCTGGCTTACGAGGACCCAAGATAAACGGACTTTGGGGCATTTAAGAGCAAATGAGCTCATCTGAACATGGTCCGACTCCATGGACATTGCATAAGGCTTCGTCTGGGATGCGATGCAATGCTTCTCATATTTTGAGTGACAAGACTTAAAACATATCCTTCCATGCCTAGCAAATATAGCACGGTTTTCTGAAATAACCCTGCATATAAGATATTATTGCTTCTGCTATAATATTATGTTTTCATGTGCTCACCCCGTCGACAAACTGGGACATCACGGCCTATCGTGTATCATCAGCGCAGGCCGACGCCCTCGACATGCCGCTATCAATGAGACCTTCAACAGAGCCCTTAGGTCATGCGGTCGTCCGTGCATCCTCGAACCCCCGGGCCTCTGCGTGGAAGACGGCAGACGTCCAGACGGGATGACACTTACACCATTCGAGCGAGGCAAAATGCTGGTTCGGGATGCAACCGTTACCGACTCCCTATTCTATGGTGGCGGCGCATCCGAAGAAGGTTATGCAGCCCACTTTGTGGAGAAAATACTCATCAATTGGGTATCCCCACGAATTCTGGCCTCTTGCGTTTGAGACTTTGGGTGCCCCTGGTGTTCGGACCAGACAGCTGATCCGCAAAGTCGGCACTTTGTTAGATCAGTCAACCGGTGATAGCAGATCGTCGTCCTTTTTAAACAACGTCTGGATCTCGACATACAACGTGGAAACGCGGCCTCCGTTCGGGGCACACTTCTGAAGTGGTCTCGGCCTAGCCTAGACGAGGCGGACACGTGATAGTCACAATACACACCCGCAAGGTACATTGACTTAGCTAATCTTTTATAATATGTGTCCCACAAACATAATGTAATATACGAAAAATAAATATGATAATAGTAATATTATGAAGAAATTTTTTTTAACTACACTTAATACAAGCAGTCTGTTTTAGATGATGAATTTTGCAAATGTAGGTAGTCTGGCTCAACCGTTGTTTTGCATTTTTACCTTATATTGCACAGACCTAAGACATAACTCCGGTTCTGGCGAGATCATGAAGAAAAGGACTGCAATGTCAACGACTGTAGTTGCCGTAGCAAGGGACGTCCAGCAAAAGAGACGACCGCACATGCAGTGTGTTTTGCCCAACGCGATATTGCAAAGATTCGGAAAATTCGATACATTGAATACCCACTACCTACTAACAACTTTGGAGGACAGAATGATCGACCTTTTCCAAGGACTGAGGTAAACTTCAGACTTTTTGGACAGTGTTTGAAATCAGGAACCAGGCATGCGGTGAGAAGATCTGTGCATCCCCATAAAGTAGGCAACATTGTTTAATTACGGCTATTTATTATTTTAAACTTTAGATTAGGCATTTACTTTAAGTGAGAACACTGCCCAACGGACCATGCCAGTGTCTGTCTTCTAGTGCTCCCGAAGTCTCTTGGTGAGATTAAAGTACGTACGTGTTTCTTATCCGAGCAGCCCTTGAAGTTTTCAAGTTTTAAAGAGCTTTTGTATGCAGTTGGTATTCGAGTGTGGTTTCACATCTTGCATATTGCGACAGCACTGACTCGAAAATTGCTCAAAATTAACAAGCCTGGCGGAAACACAATCATGTGTGGTCACCGTAGGCGATAGTTACTCTACCTTCAAAGCTTACTGAAAATAACTCTCCGAAATTAAATCTCCGACATAGATAGATCCAAGTCGTCGTTTCACTTGGTGCTGTATGATGATCTCTTGCCCCAATTACCTCAATGACATACACTTGCCATAAGAATGTATGTAATCGAACTAATGTATCGCAGACCCCTTGATATAATAATAATAATAATAATAATAATAATAATAATAATAATAATAATACATTTATTTTATGATGAGTTATGTTAAATAATGATATTGTAAGACCTTGCCAACTGAACTTGCGTCAATTAGCACATTTACGCAGGTTCAATGGGCTAACATTGTTTAACGCTTTTTGACGTTCGATCGAATGGTCTAGAGAGCCACCTCTTAGTGATTCCCAAAGCCGTCGTACGCACACAACACATAAATAAATAAATTGCCATGGAACGCAAGTTATCTTGAAATAATGTAGTCGCAATATAAACGAATTTTCTCAAAATATGAGAGAAAGTGCGCATACACTCCTTTTATGCAATCATTGGGCTACCAACCAGAGTCCTAGTAAATGATTAGGCGTTTTGTTACTTACAATCTGAGTAAGTATCTGTAACAATCTGAGGATTCTCCTAGAATAAATGAAATACCAGTCGAGAGAGAAAACAACACAATATTTTAGATATAGAAAATACCATGCGCTATTTAACCTTGATAGTGATGTTTAAGAATATCCATGGGATTGGGCCGAAGATACTAGAACTTGATCGCCTGGGAGGGGCGAGAGAGACCAGAGCATCAAACACGGTCACACTGAAGCTCCGCATGCATCGAAGCAGCAAGGGCAGCCAAGCGTTTGGCGTGCGAGCTGTCAGAGAGTGGAACACTCTTCCGGTTAGCTTGCGTTGTTTGAAATCCTTAAATAACTTTAAGGAGAATTTAAAGTCATACCTATTACCCCGTCAATAATGGATACACTTGTCTTCCTAAATTGACCCTCGCATAGAGGTAAACACAAGTAATTTTATTCCGGCTGCAATTTTTTACCAACACAATGGTAACTGTAGTAGGTTTTAAATTACTATATCCTCCTTGCAAATAATTGTAAATGTATGAAACAACATACCATTGTAATTGTGTATATAATAAATAAATGACCTTGTTCAAAAAAAATAAATAAATAAATAAAGAATCGTTGACTACTTTTATAAGTTTATTTTCGGTGGTTGTTCAATATTTCAAAAAGAAGAGTAAGTTGTCATAATATATTATATAATAAGTTGACTGAAATAATTATAATATTTAAGAAAATTGAAAATTAATACCAACTGATTAAAACAGTTTATAAATAATACACGAAATATGAATTACATTATTGATAATTTGATATTTGAAATAAACATATCACCTCTTTCAAAGATATGCATCTTTGTAAATAGTATATTTAAATAGACTTACTCGCTTTGGGGTCTATGATATTGTAACGAAGTTACTGTGTACGCATCATAGCGCAATTCAAATAAGTCCTAATCGACCACGTCCAACGGCTACAGCGCCCGCGCCAGAATCTCAACGTACACAACGTTCACTGACCGATACATGTCTCAACCAGCCAGCAGAGAACAGCCACAGCCTTTCGCGCCGAAACCCCAACGACCATCGGCCGACATCGGGAGGGGGTCGACCTATGATCGGCAGTCCAAGTCAAACAGTCACTGAACCTGTATTCCTATACAAAACAAACACAAACTGCTGTACATTTCGACCGATTTTGAGAGCGGGTTCTGACACCCTTTGGGGTGTCACTACGTCGCGGTGCCCCGTGAACCAATAAATAGACCGAGCAGCATAGCTTAAGAACCATCCGTTGCTCGGCTACAGTTGTGCTTTGCATTAGACCTTATGCTGCGTGTCGTCATTCATCGTTCCTGAGTCCCTCGGGCTGCAGTACCCGTCCAGATGAGTCTACATCCCCAAGTTGACATAGCGTAACACACCAACGTTACATTTAGTGGCGATGCGGTTTGAAGCAACGTTACATTTGATGGAGATGCCTCGATCTCTCTCTACCACCGGACGGCGAACCAACCGAGGCGACAACGGATGATGCCAGTGAGCAACGTTACAATATAATGCATTTATCTTGGAGGAAATTCTGTCACACCACTGACAAGATCATTTGACCGTCTTCAAATCGAATATAAGCCCTGTATAAACCATATCGCTGTTGGCTTCTTGGAAAAGGTTACTAAATGTCCCCCAGTAGTTTGGTATACTTTTGGTTCTCGAATTTGACCCTGTTGTGTTCACTAATAACACATGTATTTAATTTGCCCAAGGAAAATCATCTTCGAGGCCCCAGTATGTGGACTGTGTTAGGCTGTAGAACAGCTTTAGTATTAATTAGAAACTCTATTTTTAGTGCATTGCTTTCTAACGTGTACGACAGTTTTCCAGTGTCGTAGCAAGCTTGCCATAAAATCTGCGAGCATCTTATTTTTCGACAGTGCTACGACGCCTAAAACAGAAGGTCAACAAATATATAAATAGCATACAAAAACGTGTTTTCCAAAATCCAAATTGGCTTGCTACCTCGTTGGTAGAGGGATGAGTCCGATCGCACTGGAACGTCCTTCTTTAAAATATTTGTCTTATTCGTCAAATTCGTCAAAGTGTCATGTGGCCGCGACAATGTGATAGCAGAATTTCTCGAATTTTGGAGGAAATATAAGATTTGGACAAAAATGTATTACTCAATTGTAGGCTCCACTGTCCGTTCAAGGTTTGAACTGCAGTATTTTGACTCAGCCTGGGGTCATACAGCCGGTAGTGATCGTCGTCAGCAGCAGCAAAGCAGCAAAGCAGCAAAGAAAGAGGAGATAATACACATCAAGTGGTACGCATTTAAGCATTTTATTTTTACAGTTGTTTTGCTGGCTATAGTAGCTTTATGCATGTGAAGATTATTAACACTACCGCGCAGCATTCGTTATGTTAATCGATCTCATCGATCTTATCTGCTTCTGCTAGTCTACGCCCTAGTTCAATCTCTCCCCATTATAAATACAAAATCTAAAATTACACAATCAACAGACTCCACTTGTCGGGCGTGCTCGTTGGTTACTACTGTTCCCGCTGTTGTGCTCTTACGTTCTACATGGCCTTAGTGGCCTTTTCTCTCGGTAGCTAGTCTCCTCAACTAGCTAGCTTTTTCATTTTGTTGCGGGGGTTCATGGTTTTGTTGTTGACGCAGCGTTAGTTACAGTTGAAGTAGTAGTAGTTGCTGTTGTTGTTACTGTTGCTGTTGTTTTTCTGCTAACGCCACTTTCAGTGTTACTGCTTAAAATACTGTAATTGCCACCCAACTTCATATCCTTGTCTATGTACCAGTGTTGTAGCCCTCGTCACCACTGCTGTGCCTTCTATTGCTGTAGAAACTCTGCAGCAACTTTTGACGTCTTGCTTTCTTCCCCTACTATTCGCGCCATGACGGAACAACGTCATCGCTTTTATTAAGTGAAGTGCACCAGCGTGAATCCAACTATGTAACTACGGGATATATATATATATATATAAAGTTATTCACTCTAATATTTTTAGTCATGTACAAATGGCCGACATTCTGATACGATATGCACACCGCCTACAGCCGGCAGCCGATAGGTCCGGCAATGAGAGAATAGCGCCTCACTGACGACGAACGGTCAGTGACTGCCTCCTGTCGGGGTCGGGCAGTCCTGCGTGTGACTTGTGGAAGGTTAACCTCTTATCCGTTACGTCCTTACGGTTCATGGAAAGTCAGCCTGGTCATCCTTGCGCAATAACTCGACCTGGTTGTTGTCACAGTCAGGGAGGCTGTTGCCGTTGTTGCTGTTACGGTTGATGTTGTTGTTGTTGTTAGTTTGTAGTTGCCATCGCTGTTACTGCAGATGCTGCTGAAGCTATTCTTGTTGTCACAAGCTGTTCGAGTCGCCGCCTACCACGATGAATAGTCAGATTCTCCGCTTCCAAACGATATAAAGAAGCCAATAATGGTTCCGTATACGATGACGTTGGCTAACAAAGTTAGACCACAAGCACCCGCTTGAATCTGCGAAATCCACACAACATTCATGACCGTAAGAAACATTTTCAACGACACGTACGTAATACAATCCGTGTAAGCAACCACATGCGTTCCTGGTCACCTTAAGGCACGACGGTGGTGATTAGATGTATGGTGATTACATGTCACTAACCCTAGAGCAAAAAAACAACGCCGAATTCACCTATGCCATTGACTCGTTGCTTGCTACTGGTGTTTTGTTAAGCAGCCGCCTTTAACCATCGATGTGGCAATAGAGAATCGATGTAGAAATAAAGAAAGAATCTGATAGCGCAGATGTGAAGAAAACAAATATGCACGTACGAGCTGTGGGTCGGCGGGAGCTCTGGCTAGCACGAGCGGCAGAGCAAACGCCGAGATCACGACGACTGTGGCGATGAATAGCGCGACCTCCTCACGAGGATTTGCTGAATTCATCGACTCCCGCGCGGTGCGAGCGATCAGCAACAGCGGCACCGTAAGCAGGTACATCACCACGTTGATCAGGGGATACCACGTACTGCTCGCGTACGAGGCGGCACAGCATTCATTCACATGAAAGATAGAAGGGTAAGCAAGAGCAAGATGACCATAACGACCTTCTCCATGGCCACCTATCTAGACAACTGCACAACTGCATTATGCAGCAAGCGCTCAGCTCAAGGCGGAGTCCAAAACCAGATTCCTGATTTGTAGCGTATACATATAACAGCAAAATCTACCGGAAGCCTCACTTCAGGTTGTTACTGACACGCCTCGAGCCCGCACCATCCGTTGACAGACCGTCATCGGTTCTATCCTTTATGCTATATACATATATATATATATATATATATATATATATATATATATATATCGATTCAATATTGTGTTTGTTGTTGTTATTTGTTTGTAATTGTCACTGTTGTTACTGCGTTTATGCAACCATCTAATATATTTCATACATTTCGCATGTATAGCGTGTATGTATAAATATATACATATACAAGCGGTAGGACTTACCCAAATTGTGGTAACGCGCAGGCAAGAATGAGCATTGTCATGCCCACCGAGCCTGTGAAGGCCAACGCCACCAGACTGCAAATAATAGATCGAAAACCCACAAGAAAATGTACAATATAATATAAGTTGCGTATTGGATTCATTTTCTTCTTGGTCTTTTCTTGGTTTCTCTTTATTTAAACCATGCTTATCATGACCTGAATCATAGGATAATAATAAAAAAAGCTTGCTGTTCAACCAATGCCCCTTTTTGCCTGTTGGATAAGAGCGTCTACACCAACGGGGAAGCCTGACGCAGATCTCCGAATTAGTGTCCAAAGGTATCGCTGTTCAACCGTACTTACTAAACAAAA
This sequence comes from Dermanyssus gallinae, assembly GCA_003439945.1. Classification (NCBI taxonomy): domain Eukaryota; kingdom Metazoa; phylum Arthropoda; class Arachnida; order Mesostigmata; family Dermanyssidae; genus Dermanyssus; species Dermanyssus gallinae. The sequence goes on from QVRM01006167.1 coordinate 115,015, forward strand.
CCCCGACAAAGATATGCCAAAGAAAAGCATCGAAAAAAAAAGAGAGCCAAAGCAACGAATTCTCTATACTATATGCCTGTAAATGCGGCACAAGCTATGTATCGCCATAAAACCCTTCTATAGTCCAAGCAATCAGCGTTCCCCGCGGAAGGTGGCCCTCTCTTCTGAGTCATATGCTACTCGTCTTAAGCATAGCTTAACGGATTTTTCCATATATACTCTTTGCTTTATCATGAAATAAACAGACGTATGAAAATATTACGTTTATATTTTGCATAATAAAGGGTCTTTTCCGTATAATACATTAGGTATATGTTACGCTTATATTATAACATGCAATATTGTAAATAACGTATAATTTGTATATTAGTAATTGACATGTCTATACATGTTAATAATAATAAACCAAGTAAAAAAAATATATATATATTCTTAATTACAGCGCCGGCATAATCTATCAGGACCACATCATCGCCGCGATGACCATCAATCATCAATCACTGCATGCCGATCGATGTATGCACACAACAAACATTAGCCGGATGACGGAAACAACTCACGCTGTGTATTTGCGATCCATAGCGACGGCAAGGGCGGGCGCGGTGGCAGCGGTGTGTCAAGCAGCACAAACAAATATATGTCGTCCAACAAGAACGATGACCACGATACGATGATCGACGAACAAAATCGCAGAACCAGAACGTCCCCAGAGAAGTCGGTGATGATGATGATGATGACGAAAAACACACACAGTAATGTAAGCAGAAGCAGCAGCAGTAGCCGCAGCAGCAGCAACGTTTCGTTAGCAAAACAGAGGCGATCCGGGTCGGTGTCAATCACAAGAGGCAGTGGTTATCCAAAGTAGACGATAAAAACGCACACACACATTTATATACACACGAGAGCACGAGTGCGCATGTATACACATGGGTGGTTGTAGATCGACGAACAAAGGCGACGTGATCCACCACAGTCACCGAGATTCAGGAGGTGGAGAAGGAGCAGCAAAAATTATGCAGCGGCGGCGATGACGAGCCGAAGTCAATGACGAAACCACGCGACGAGCACCGAGATGGAATTACGGAATTACGAAAATTCACAAGAGAAACGCCATCGAAATCAGCAGAGCACGCAACGTGCCGGAGAGTGTGACGTGTGACGTTGCCCGTAGTAGACCGTATGAGTTAACGTCAATGCAAAGCGAGCAGAATTATGCAAAAACATCAACAAACACACGCACAGAGAGAAGGAGTGCGCGTGACACAACCGCAGAACCGTTAAACAGCTCGTTTGCACGGGAGGTTTCGTTGTTTCTGCTGCTGGGGCGTCATCTGACCACCTCCTCCTATCCTAGATGGTGCAACGTCCTTGGCGATAAGCAATCGCCTCGCTCCTAGCAGTAGTAGTATTAGTAGTAGTAGTAAACCAGCCAGTTTAGCTTTAACTAAACCAGCTACGCAAGTTAGCAAGTTAACGATGAATCCTAGTTAGTAGTTCATTCGGCGTAATCGGCAGGCGGAACGCCAGATGCCAATTGTACCAATCAATCCCTCAATCAATCGCTTGACCGATCGCTCGATAGATCACTCAATCAATCAATAAATAAACGAAACGAAACAAAACTAAACACATGTTGTAGTGAAAAGATGACTCGACTCAAACTGCTACAGCTGCCAACAGCAAACTCAACGGCCGTGACGCACCGGCCGCCTTAATGCTTGTTTGCTTGCGGCGGCACCGGCGGCGCCAACAACAATTGCAACAATAGCAGCAACAACAATTGCAACAATGGCAGCAACAACAATTGCAACAACGACAACAATAACGACACTAAGTAGTCGGTTGTCAGGGCCGTCGTGAACTGAAGGGCGCCGCAGTTTCACCACCTGTCTCCACCTGTGTGCTGCTATTTTAAAGTCAACGATTAATGCGTTGACGTCTTTGACGTCTGTTTATCTTTATTATTTGTCTGTCCGTTACCACAGTGTCGTCATCAGCAACAACGGACGCACCTGCGGCGGTCGTTACTCCGAAGCCGTCGAAAATCGTATTTTTGTCTCTCCCGATACTGAACTTACCACTCCCCCCCCCGCCGCCCAGCACCCCATTGGCAGGTGACAACCAAGAGTGAGACAACTATGATGAAGATTATGACTATTATATTATGATCACAAGGTATGTTATTATGAGACCTAATGGCGATAATGATGACACATTGGCTCGCTTAATTGTCTGCTCCATTCAGTCATTTATTCCCCTCTTCCTTCTCTCTCTCTCTCTCTCGTTTCAAGTTATCGCTAAAGCGACGAAGTTGAGGGCCGTATATATTCCAGCATTCGCCCTTTCCCGACAAAGCGGAAAATTTATATGCGACGATCTCGGCTTTACCCACACACTCGTCACTGTCAGCTGCTATTCCGTGACGCATCTCCCCGACCTCTCAAACCAACGCGAACAAAAATGAAAAGAATTACAATATATATACGATCGCCCTTTCGTATCATAATCCCATACTGCTGCCAGCTAAAAGGGAATGACGCAACAAGCAGGACTTTGGCAAAAGCAGGCAGACGTGGACAGTCAGGATGTCAAAATTGCCGAGCGTCTCACTTGGACAGGCGCAGGCTGAATTTGCTTCTGCGTGAGACTGTGACACTGAGACAGACAAGATGGCAACTGGCTCTTACTTTATTTGCGCGTGGTTATTACGCCGAAACGGCTCGTCTACTACAGATCCAATCTCCTTCTATCCCATCCCATCCCATCCCAGCCACCCACGGCACGGGACGCCGAGTCTACGCCGGGCCTGTCATCCTGGCAGGTCATGGCGCTTACATAACCGAGAGAGTATGCGAATGCTACGGCTTCGTCGCCTTATGTCGATCGAATTGAACTTCGTCATTTGACTTCTTTCTGTTTTGCTTGTACCGACCTACCTTTCAAACCAGCCATTTCGTCAGTCGCTACTTGGGTGTGTGTCTCTCCTGTCGTCACCACTGCAGATGCGGAGAAATACGCTGATGCAGACTAAACGTAGCTAGCTGCCGCCCGTCATAGACCGTACGGGACAATGCGGAAGATGACAATAAGATGATGTTGTTGGCAGTTCGTCTGAGCGGATGAAGTCTTGAAGTCAAAGCTGAGAATTGCCAAAAAAATAGCAAAGGAGATTCTCGGGTAAATCGAATGTTTTTAGCTGTAGATTCATTGGCCAGCGTACTCGAGCCAGTCGAGTAGGGAGCAGATCGCTAGCAGTTCTCTCCTGGCAACTCTTTCCCACCACCACCACCACTAGCTAATAATGCGGGCTGCTCCAGCTTTGTTTACTTCTTGCCGGAATGGTAATCTTCTCTCGTGTTTGTTGATCGTTGTAATCTCTTTCTCTGTTTGTTGTTTTTGTTGTTGTTGTTGTTGTTGTTGTGTAGTTACTAAAAGATGGGATGCATAAGTATTATCAATCGTTTATTGTCACCTTGGTTAGGTATTGCACATTACACATATATATTATAAGAACATTATAAGAATATGATCTCATAGGGATGCATAAGTAATCATTTAAAAGATTACGATCATAAGCAAGCATCGTGTGTCGCACATATAAATGATATATACGTGGGCAAAAAATTACGTAACACGCTCTTCGTATTCATCGCTGGTCGGTTAGTACCGACACGAAGGCTGTTCTGCTGCTGCTAGCAGTCCCGCCAAAGTGTCGTCTGGTTCAAATGTTGCGATCAGCTCCTATTATACTTTCTGTGCTGACTCTCAGCCAAGATTTAACGTCCATGGGACTGCCTTTTTGCATTGCTTCATAGACGGACCCCCATAAATACAAATGTGCAACGGTGGGGCTCGAACTCGCGCACCTATCTAGTGTCTCCTCCGGTCGCGAGGCGCAGACGAATGCACCACGCTACCGGGCTCGACGCGATCAGCTCCTGGAGAACATTTAAGATATTGTTTGCACTGGAACGTTGTGACGTAATTATTTACAATTACTAACAAAACTATAATATAAATTGTTATTAATAGTACTATTAACATTGTATAAAATACTTTATATAGACTAGCAGTAAATAAACGCATAGACAATACAGACCATCAAATATGATCCGTTCCTTCAGAATTCTTGATAAATTGATTTAGCTATAACTTCGTGTTGTTCTCAATACTTCTAACAAATTTTAATATAAATTATGATTATGTTTTTTCTTTCATAAAGGCGTGATATGTTTTTTGTTTGTTAACAAGGTCATTTATTTAATATATACACATTTACAACGGTATGTTGTTTCATACATTCACAAATATTTGCAAGGAGTCTATAGTAATTTAAACCTACTACAGTTACCATTGTGTCGGTAAAAAGTTGCAGCCGGAATGAAATTACTTGTGTTTACCTTTATGCGAGAGTCAATTTAGGAAGACTAGTATACCCATTATTGACGGACTAATAGGTGTAACTTTAAATTCTCCTTGAAGTTGTTAAGGGATTTCAAACAACGTATGCTAACTGGAAGAGTGTTCCACTCTCTGATAGCTCGCCGTGTTAGATGACCGTGTCTCTCTCGCCCCTCCAAGGCGATCAAGTTTTAGTCTTCGGCCCAATCCCATGGATATTCTTGAAAATCACTATCAATGTTCAATAGCGCATGGTATTTTCGCTTTTTATTTTTTTTTTAGTCGAGAGAGAAAACAACACAATATATATCTAATATATTGTGTTGTTTTCTCTCTCGACTGGCCGATCCCCGAAACACACGAAGAAAGCGCCCCTGTGCCACACTCCGCCCAACCCTTACTGCAGACAATCCAGAACTCCGATCCGTACGTAAGGTGACTCAAGAAAAAGGCGTTGTAGAGCAGCTTGCATGAAGATACTCCAATTTGGGTCTTGATGTATCTTGATGAGTTTGTGATGACAGCAAGTTGACGGATAAGGGTCTCTACATGCGCGTTGCCAGAGAGTTTTGCATCTATTGTTACACCCAGGACCTTGACACAGTCGCTGGGCTGTATCAGGTGGCCATTTATGATTACAGGTGGCATTCGAGGAATGGCGTTACCCTGTCCGAAGACCATCACTTGAGTTTTCTTTGCATTGATAGCAATACGATTTGCTGCACACCAAGCGTTGAGGGCAGTGACATCCTGCATCATCACTCGGTGTACCTCCTCACCAGACTGCCCAACATATTTAAAAGTGCTGTCATCAGCATAAATGATAGCGGCTCCTTGTGCGATATTTTCCATATCATTTATAAAGCAGGTGAAGGTTAGTGTGCCAATGCACGATCCCTGGGGTATACCTAGCAAAACCGGGAGCAGTTCCGACCGAGTTCCCCCCACGTCCACAAGCTGGTGACGCCCGAGGAAGTACGCCGATAGCAGTTTAATAGCGTGATCGTCAAAGCCCAGGTGCTTGAATTTGAGTAGGAGAATTTCTGAACGAACACTGTCAAAGGCACGTCTAAGATCTAAAAAAAGTGCTGCACAAAATAGTCCTTTATCTAACTCGAAACGGGTGACTTCAACTAGCCGCATAACAGCATGTGTCCCGGTGCCCCGGTTTTTGCGAAATCCAAATTGGTTGCCCGAAAGCATGTTGTTGCTTTCGAGATGCCCCGTCATTTGGCTAACAAGCGTTTTTTTCAATAATCTTGCTTAAAACAGGTAAAACACTCACTGGACGGTAGTTTACACGGGTCGCTCATACTACCACCGTTGTGGATCGATACCACTCTGGCGATCTTTAAGCGGCTAGGATACGCTGCTTCTTCTTCTATCATGGCATTAGTTATGTGTGTTAGGGGTTCAGCGATGTGAGATCTTACGTGGTGGATAATGTGAGACTGCAAACCGTCGAAGCTTTTCTTCTTTATCTCTTGTCGAGGAACAGGCATGACGTATATGTATATACATTATCTATACATTATGATACCAGAATAATTTAATCCTAACTTAAAAATTCTGATGCTTATATATATATATATATACGTAGAGCTTACAACAACAATCATAATCAGTCGACCATGCATCTGGACAGTGCGCGTGAAAAACGCTGAATTTACGTAAGAAGTGACTGAGGGTTAAAAATACGTCGGCACGGCGCACTTCAAAGTTGCCGCCATAGCCCACTGAACGTTGTCTCCTGTGGTCATTACCGGTGCCCGCTAACTGCCGGTTTGGAACTTTGTTGGTTTTGTTTTTATTTAGTGGAAAGGGGTAAAGCATCGTGATAAGTGGTAAGGGTACGCAGTGAACAACAATGACGATGCAGCAAATGAATAGTAGGCAACCCTGGGCCGGTTGTTGACAGTCGAGACGACGATGACGCCGTTGTCATCTCATCCTAGTAGTAAAAGGGTAGTCGTTTTCAGTGTCTGTAAAGACGTCGCTTTATAGAGGTACGGAGATTATGCCGTCTTTTGCAGATATTACTCATGCTGTCGAAGAAACACCAAGCAATGCTGAGCCTGATCGGGTGGAGAAGACCCTGGTTTTTGAGGGCCGGATTTTACGACTCCCATGTGAGTTGTTGCCAGCAACTTTGCGCACACGATACGTCGCGTATTCCCAAAACGCGCCATATGCTTCAAAGAAAAACAAACTTTTTATATATATATACACTGCGAGAGTTCATTGATTCATTGAGCGATGTAACTGCTGTCTGCTGGTGCATGACTGTGCTGATTTTGCAGCTTTGTTATCGTCGTCTGCTACTATGTCGACGTATTGCCAATACAACCGCGAGTCTGAGATACGATTAGGAAAGCCCCGATTTGACCGGTTTGTGAGTGCCACACGCAAACTGTCAATGACATTGGCATGTGCATTCCCCTAATCTTTCATATAACGAATATAAAAAAAAGGAACACAAAAACACGCAGTTGTACTTAGTAGTAGTAGTAGTACCTGTATTCCATTGTGCTACCGGCTATTAGCTTTGCTTCGTTCGATGGCCCGTCAATGCATCCATCCATCGTATATCGCTAGTTGCGGCAGCAGAAGAATAGTTTAGCGGGATCAGCGCCGCTAGTTGCGGCAGCAGAAAAATAGTTTAGCGGGATCAGCGCCGCTAGTAGCGGCAGCGGAATAATAGTTTAGCGGGCCACGGCCCGCCACCGTTTCCCCCTCTCCCCCGCTAGCTACCCGTCAGGCGCCGCTCAAAAAACAACGACGACGACGACTGCCGCCGCCACCGTAGTAGACTGTTACGGACGGAAACATGAGGGAGATATATGGGTAGAGAGAGAGAGACATACACGGAAATACAGACAGGCGGTCGGGCGGCCAGCGGACAGCGGACAAAAAGACAGACTTATAGGCGTACGGACAAAAAGACAGACAGATAGTCGACGTATCTAGATAGATACAGACGACGTCAGGGCAGCGGCAACAGCAGCTGCAGCAGACGTAGGGTGATTTCAGTCGTGGTCGGTTGTGCTGTTACCACCAGCAGCGTAGTGATCTTCGTCGTCTGGCGTCGTCGTAGTCATTGTCGTCATCGTCATCATCATACTCACCCACTTCCCACCGACAACCAGCAGCAGCAGCATCATCATCATTACCAGCACCAGCAACAGCAGCAGCAGCAGCAGCAGCACGACTGTTGTCCCGTCCGTCGCTCTCGAAGATTCTCTTGTCGTCGTTGCCGGTTCCAGTGCCAGACAGGCATCGTCACCAGCCAGTCGCGAGTTGTTCTACTTAATCACAAAAAAACTACCTACCTAGGCAGTCGAGAACTGCTTGGTTTGCGACAGTTTGTGCGTGCGTTGGTTCGCTGCTTCCTCAATAGTGTGTCGTAATTGTCGCATCCGCCGCCGGCTGACTGACAGAGTAACGCCGATAAACCGCACCGATCCGCCACAGTTTTCGGCTTTGTTGGGTCGTTGTCATCATCGTTACCAACAGGCACGACACAGACAACATCGCAACAACAGTAACTAACAACTGTTGGTGATGGCGGACAACAAAAAACCCAAGTGAGTGTCGAGCGAATGATCATTTTCGTCGTTCATCGTCGGATACATCTATCGATGATTATTATAAATATATCGATTATTTTTATGCATATATAGACTATTGTACATATACACAACTAGACATACAGCTAGTCCCAACACAGACAGGGTGGACGCTGTGTTGGGAGTCGCGGACACCCTACCCCGTTCCTCCCTACACTGTCCCGTGTCTAGTAGATCGTCGTAGTAGCAACTTCTTCGAAATAACTAGCGAAAAGCAAACGAGCGAACGAACGCTGGTGAACAAACAGTGATGAAAGTTTACGACCATTGCGATTAGTAACATGCACAATTTGTCTCGTTTAAATGCACGACTCGCAGAATTAGGAACTAGTGTTAGGAGTCGCAGTGGTGGCATCACCACCATCACCCGACAGCAGCAGCGGCGGCGGCCAGTAACCCTAGTAATTTTACCAAACATTCCTAGTAGCGGGTTCAATCAGTGCCGCAGTGAAGTAATACGTAACTTGGTTAACCAATGCGTAAAAGGGACGACACAGGTTCACAAATCTGTCACACACATAGTCACCACGGCTCCAATAGTTGAGTTAGCACATCATCACCATTATTACCACCACCACCATCATCACGATCATCATTACCATCTTCACCATCATAATCATACGAGGTTAATCACCTTTAATGATGTGTTCACGTGAACTTATATGAACTAACGCATTCACGTACCATACATTCGTTTGCGTCGAATTAGTTCACGCGTCACTCGACATTTATTTATTGACGACAGCATCAGCAGTTCATATTTACGTTGTCACTTGTCTGTATGTACGTATGTATACTTCGTCGTCGATTTCCGAAGGTATGCTTTTTTTCCTCTCTTGTCCCTCTATCCCATCCTGCCTCCATGTTTCTCTCCCCCATCCCCGTCCTTTTCGTATTCGCCTGCTTCGTTCTCTGTTCGACGTGAAATTGCTGCGTCAGCCTCGCTCCCTGCCGGCTACCATTGCCGGCTGCTGGTGCTGCTATGATCCATCGTTCGTTTGGATACGTCGACCATGGCGGCGGCGGCAAATGGCGTCATCGTCGTCAACGTTGTAGCAGTTGTGCTGCTTGCTCTGCACCGCCCGCTGTTGCCGTCGTAGGGGCTCGTGCTTGAGCGAAAAGTTTTTCGCGCTGACTCTCAGCTAACATGTAACGTCTGTGACGAACTCGTATCTATCGTCTATCTATCTATCGTATTGCTTCGTGTAAGACGACCCCCCCAAAGGGACCCCATAAATACAGTAATGCAATGCAACGGCGGGGATCGAACGCGTCCTGTTAAAGCTAAAAACTGACTACATCCCGGTCCGACATGCTCATCACGACCCTGTTGTTGTTATTGTCAGTCAGGACGACGCATCCCCTCGTCCCTCGATACAGCTGCATCTGTGAACCCACAGTAACCCACAGGACCACATGCCATCTGCATGTTGTTCTGTCTAAGTAGTTGATCTTTCTCTCTACTTCTCGCATCTCTTAGTTCCTCTCTCCCTTACTATCTCCCTCGCCCTAGCAGATTTCGACCAGTCATCATCATAGTATGGCAGCGCTACGTTGTCAAATCTGCTAGCTTATATGTATATATATATATATATATATATATATATATAAACGTCGTTTTTATTGAAATTTCTGCAACCACTCCATATGCGTCGTGTCGGGATCGAACCTACGCGACTACTCATGGTGACCTCAGAGTCGCAGGGGCAGAGCCACTATTATATCATCCTCTAAGAACGAAGCATGCTTGTGATTGGCAAACATCTTTGTAATAACGTACTATCTCTCCTAATATGTATATTTATAGTATCGGTCATCGCCCTTAATGCGACTGCAGCGGTGTCCGTTATGCGCACGATATGATGCTGTAGTATAAAATTGCCTTGCACAAATAAACATTTGTAACAATAATTAATACTAATAATAATTCAAATGGAACACGCCTTAAATAAGACAACTCTTTGTTCTGACGTCTCATGTCAGGGATTGCAAGGTGGCCAAAGCTCCTAAAGCGCCAAAAAATACCACTAATAAAGGCCCAGCAAAACATACGTAAGTATTTAACTTCTGTTTTCACGTTGATGGTGCGTGCTGTCGTAATGACAAGTCAATGTATGTATGTAAAGCACAGTTACCTTCTCTCATTTATTTCTTCTTTTTGATTTGTACAGTTATTGAATTTCGCCATTGTTTCATTGAATTCGTGTGCAACCCATCCATAAGGACGACCGACATATATATATATATATATACAAAGTCTGTATTTGATACTGGTGGCATTCGTTTTTCTATTACTGACACAAGCTTGGGTGGATTGGTTGTCTGGTCAACTAATCGTCAGTGAGCTGGCTGTGTAAAAGATGTACGACTTTGATGAAAGTGCAAATTAACATGCTAACACGTACAATTCAATTTTTTAGGGTTCTCTCTCTCTATATATATATATATATAATATATACAAAGTTTATATTCACAACACATATCACCATTGTCCTTAACTTTCTTCATTCATTTACAAGCATTACTATGCTTGTATAGTACACTCGTGTGGAGTGTCTCTATGCACGGTATATGATTTCATCATTGCGGGTATGTAGCCTTTTTGAAGCTAGATTTGCTCCGTTGTTATAGTATCTACCACGGTAATTTTCGTCGTCGTCGTCGAGGATGCTGGAGCTAATGCCCGTCGTTGTCCTGTCGTTTTTTTCATTTGAACGGTAGAATGCAGTTAAGTGTTCCTGTGATTGAAAAGTTGCTCTTGAAATCGTCGTTCAGTCACAACGATTTTTATTTACGATTCTGTTAGATGATATTCTATTGGTGGCTGCTCTTTGTGGCGGTGATCAGAGAGAGAGAGAGATCAGCAAAATCGGCAAAAGAGAACTATTAACGAAACTAGCGAGTCTTCGTCAAGTTGTATGTGGTTGTAGCTGCATTGGAGTCTCGCCGTCGGGTATCATGTACGCACGCATACCTACGGTGCTTCACCATGCGCTTAGAAGGCGAATTGGCGAACGATGTGAATGGCAAACAACGAACAGATAGTATCCCTTAAAATGCATTTATTTTATGTTTTTTCACGCTCAAAGTCAACAGAAAGGAAATTTCTATCAGTGTTGGGAAATCATATAAAACATGCTGGAATGCAGAAGTAAAGGCCTGTGCTGCTAGCACAGTTATACTCTTCTATTTTATGGCCGCTTGTCTGTCCTAGCCAATTGTCCGATATGACGGAATAGGTGGAGTTTTGATTTATGACAAAGGAAAATAAAGCGTTTACTTACACATTATTATTATCATCGTCATCACTCTTTTTATTCCAGTTCAGCAACGCCCAATTGTCTCCGGCGAAACGCCCGAGATTTAGTACCATATTTAATTTTATACTTACACAGTGACTTTGTTGTCTAGACGAGGGTAATTGTGTATTGGCAATCAGCATACATACGGACATCTGCATTATTGCACAGGCGCTATGTATGTATTACAAAACTGTACTCAACGTACAAGGCACTATGTATGTATTACAAAACTGTACTAATTGTACAAGGCGCTATGTATGTATTACAAAACTGTACTCTATGTATGTCATTACTACACTCAAAAACATGTCAGGGATGCTTGTTACACGTTATTGTCGTACGTCCTAACTCTGGAACTCCCTCTTGCTGTGCTCTTGCATTTGACTTCATTGCGTTGCGTCGTCTCACTTCACTAACCTAGTCCCGACGACTTGTCGACGGCCATTCTCAAGACCAAGGACAAGCCAAATCGTCTTCTTGTGGATGAAGGTGTCGGAGATGACAACTCCGTGGTTCACCTGTCTCAGTCCAAGATGGACGAGCTCAACTTATTCAGAGGCGACACTGTCCTTCTCAAGGTACGTTGAGGGCATTCTTCTGCGACACTCGAGTGATTACTTTAACACAGTCCTAGCAATACAGGCTTGATTTATCCTGCATCATAGAAGACGTCCGGGTAACCTTGTTGTGTGGGTATGATATGATAGGTAGGTTCGATATGGCATTTGCTTGTTCCAGTATAAATTGCCTCGAAGAGCGTTATTGTTGCATTCTTAATTCACTAACTAATGATCGCGTGGACATTTCGCCGCTTTGTTTATGACAGGGGCGGAAGCGGCGTGAGACAGTCGCCATCGTGATCTCGGACGACACATGCCCTAACGAGAAGATTCACATGAATCGTTGCGTGCGCAACAACCTCCGAGTTCGGTTGGGCGACGTGATCACAGTGCACCCTTGTCCAGACATCAAATATGGCAAGCGCATACATGTGCTGCCAATCGACGACACCGTTGAAGGCTTGACAGGCAGCTTGTTCGAGGTGTACCTGAAGCCGTACTTCTTGGAGGCCTATCGCCCGATCCACAAGGGAGATCTGTTCCTGGTGCGTGGCGGAATGCGCGCCGTCGAATTCAAAGTGGTTGAGACCGACCCGGCCGGCTACTGCATCGTGGCGCCAGATACCGTCATCCACTGCGAGGGCGATCCGATTAAACGCGAAGAGGAAGAGGAGAGCCTAAACGAAATCGGCTACGACGACATTGGTGGCTGTCGCAAGCAGCTGGCACTGATCAAGGAGATGGTCGAGCTGCCTCTGCGGCATCCGTCGTTGTTCAAGGCGATCGGTGTCAAACCGCCTCGCGGCATTCTCCTGTACGGGCCGCCGGGAACCGGCAAAACTCTGATTGCGCGCGCGGTCGCCAACGAGACCGGGGCGTTCTTCTTCCTTATCAACGGCCCGGAGATCATGTCGAAGCTGGCCGGCGAATCGGAGTCGAATCTTAGGAAGGCGTTTGAAGAGGCCGAGAAGAACGCGCCGGCCATCATCTTCATCGACGAGATCGACGCTATCGCCCCCAAGCGAGAGAAGACGCACGGCGAGGTCGAACGTAGAATTGTGTCACAGCTGCTCACGCTCATGGACGGCCTAAAGCAGCGCGCCCATGTCATTGTAATGGCCGCTACCAACAGACCAAACTCGATCGATCCAGCGTTACGTCGGTTCGGCCGTTTCGACCGCGAGGTCGACATCGGTATACCGGACGCGACCGGCCGACTGGAGGTGCTTCGCATTCACACGAAAAATATGCGTCTGGCCGACGACGTCGAACTCGACAAGATTGCCGCGGAGACGCACGGTTTTGTCGGCGCCGATCTCGCCGCACTCTGCTCAGAGGCTGCGCTTCAGCAGATCCGTGAGAAGATGGATCTGATCGATCTCGATGACGACCAAATCGATGCGGAAGTACTCAACTCGCTCGCGGTCTCGATGGACAACTTCCGCTGGGCGTTGGGCAAGTCGTCTCCTTCGGCGCTGCGCGAGACGGTCGTCGAAGTGCCGAACGTCTCCTGGGCAGACATTGGTGGCCTCGAGAGTGTCAAGCAGGAATTGCAGGAGATGATCCAGTACCCGGTCGAGCATCCGGACAAGTTCCTCAAGTTCGGCATGCAGCCTTCGAAGGGCGTTCTCTTCTACGGCCCGCCGGGATGCGGAAAAACGCTCCTAGCCAAGGCTATCGCCAACGAGTGCCAGGCCAACTTCATTTCGATCAAGGGCCCCGAACTGCTCTCGATGTGGTTTGGCGAGTCCGAATCGAACGTCCGCGACATCTTCGATAAGGCTCGTGCGGCGGCACCATGTGTGCTGTTCTTCGACGAGTTGGACTCAATCGCCAAGTCTCGCGGCGCGTCAGTGGGCGATGCTGGCGGTGCGGCTGACCGTGTCATCAACCAGATTCTGACTGAGATGGACGGCATGGGCACGAAGAAGAACGTGTTCATCATTGGTGCGACAAATCGGCCGGACATCATCGATTCGGCCATCCTACGGCCCGGTCGTCTCGATCAGCTGATCTACATTCCTCTGCCCGACGAAAAGTCGCGCATGCAGGTGTTCAAGGCATCACTGCGTAAATCGCCCATAGCAAAAGACGTCGATCTTGCTTTCCTTGCCAAGATTACAGCCGGTTTCTCCGGAGCAGATATTACCGAGATTTGCCAACGGGCTGCCAAGATGGCCATCCGAGAGTGCATTGAGAAAGAGATTCAACGAGAGAAGGTAGGCCTCATGTCATGGTTCATTTGATCTCTGCTGGCTGGCTACTATTATTGAAATCGATTTTCTTATTGGGATCACATTATGCTTGCACTGGTCTTTATTGCTATGTGCGTGCTTTACTGTTGAAGGTATGCGTGCTCTTACGTATTGTCGTTCTGTTATTGTTGCAGCGCGCTGCGGCTGGCAGTGCGAACTCCATGGATATGGACGACGATCCTGTACCGGAGATCCGTAAGGACCACTTCGAGGAGTCAATGAAGTACGCTCGAAAGTCCGTGAACGAGAATGACGTGCGCAAATACGAGATGTTCGCTCAAACGTTGCAGCAGTCCCGCGGCTTCGGAAACAACTTCCGCTTCCCCAGCTCTCAGACGCCAGCTGCGGGTGCCACAGGAAGGCCGGCTCAAGGGAATTTCCAGGATGATGAAGATGACGATCTCTACAACTAGAAACCCGAGCGGAACCGATATACAACCAGACGACAAACAAGCAGTACTCATCATGAGCTGATGTTTTAAGACATAATGATGATACCCAAAAACACCCCGACACAGATACAGAGCTCTTACAGTTTACACTAACACAGACAGACAGACACACCCATGCACGTACACATCACGCACACCTGACGCCGTCACGAGGATCGACGAGCAACTAAAATAAACTGTAGACGAAGAGTTTAAGATCTAGCTAGTACCGGTTGATGCAAAGCTGTAACAGATAATATAAAGAGAAAGAGAGAAAGAGTGTAGGCGACGAGCATTGCGATAATATTTTGTGGCGATTATTACTTGATAAGCTAACTACAACTATTGGTGGGTGACGATCACGACGTGGTTTACCCAAGATAGAGGCGGACATTCTGTTACGTTCTTTGATGTCCGTGTGAATTACAGAGCGAGCGCATTGCATAGAATTGCGTATTCTCGATTATGCAATCGATACAATAAAAACTTATATCCAAACGACTAAGGCTCATTCGTTTGATGATGGGGGCGTCTGTTTCTATCATCTACTAGTATTAATATTATCGTTACTATAGGTATTTATAGCCATTTGTTATGCTCTAGAAATATTCTCTCTCTTAAGATCTCTAGAACATTGGATCGATTGCTTTAAGAGTATACTGTTATATTTAGAGGTAAATGAATGTATATCAGCTACCCTGGGTCGGGGGGGGGGGGGGGGGCTTGGGCAAACTCTGGACCGGCTTCGTCCTTGGTTGAAGGCAAAAATAGCTGTATGCCAGATTTCGTGTCACGCCATCTATGAGCGTCGTGACGAAACCTTTAGCATCAGGTGTCGATGTTGTGGAGGCCACCGCTTAATACATTGCCCATAAGATTGTTTACTGTGTTCAGTAGACGATTTAAGGAAGGCATGATTTTATCGATCACGCCCAATCCAGCTTTACTAATTCGGCGTGTGTCAGCTTTGTGGCACTATTGATAGGAACTCTACTGCGTGCAGCACACATTAACCTCCCTCGCATCCAGTCCTTCATTACTAAATGGAGAAGTTTCGTAAGATTGATTCGTATTTGAGATGAGAAGAGACTATGCAATAATGTGATCCTTCTGCTCCAGCTACTGTTATGTAATTCTATGTCAGAATAAGATCAATATGTTCTGCACGTCGGTTATGCTTAGAAACCGGACGAATAAGGCAATCCACGTAAGCCTGCGTATGCCTTTTCAGATTCCCAATGCGCGGCAACTAAATGCATTGGATTGCTTAAATGCATAATCTGTTATTTCCTTTTGCATTGATGTGTATTGCTAGACTGGTCAATTATTCCTAGCCTTGGGCTAAATCCTTAAGGAAAACTTTTAACTGTACTGTGTAACATGTTCTTCTCAAACCGCCCAAAAGAGTGAGAATGTGTTGTGGTTCGCTTTTGTAGAATAAGTAATACTACGTATATAGGTTGGATTTGTGATTGAATTTTTGGCAGCAACGGTTTTCCAGCGCACGAGACTAATGACTTATATGTATATAATCTCTTTGTCAGCGTTTGCGCAATGTATTGGTTATTCCCGTGGTTATTTAGTGGTTTGGCGGTTTAGGGGGTGATAAGCTGGGGAGAAATTAGAAATTATTGTCGTTTACGAATTCCATACGGTGGCGACATTAGAGAGAGAGAGAGTTCAAAATTTGCTCGGCTATTTTCTTAAATTGGTTAGGGCTAGTAAATGTATACGATTTCAAGTTACGGATTAAGGCAAACGTTATATAATCACAAATATATAACGTTCGCCAAAAAATGTGGTAGTAAGAGTTCTACGCTGATCTTGGCCAGGGGATACAGACTATCGTTCCTAGTCAGCAGTTAGCCGAGAAGTCTAGGGATCTATCAGTCTTCATGACCCCTGTCTTCTTCCGTTGCAAAAGCATCAGCTGCGGCAGAGCTGCAGGAAATCGCAAGCAGTCGCAAGGACTATCTTCATAACACCTTAATGTCACCTTGGCCAGGAATAAGAAGTAGAATTTCATTAAGATTATATACAGTCATTTGAAGAAGCTGACTGAACTAGTAAACATTATCCGGGCAAAACCAGTTTTCGTCTTTCCACGTTTCACATATTTTTGCGTTGTTTTCCACATAAAGTACAAACGTCTATGGCAGGAATTTCAAAAGTAGACGAGATTTAAAAAGTGGCTGCGTGGTCTAGGGGACTAGTGCACGACTCGTGGTTATCATTTCCCTGGATGTCGCCGGTTCGATCCGTTTTTGTTCAAATTCTCTTTGAGCGATGTTCATTAAGAATCGACAGTAAACCATATACCGCTGAGAGTCAGCTGCCATGCTGCCTGAACGAAAACACCAACCTAGGCGTCATATATGATTTTCGCTTTATTCTGTCTCAAAAAGGCACGTTAAACTTGTATATTTACATGCACAACCTAAATTCAATATACGTGAATCCAGGGTTTAACGGAATCAAACATTTTCAACAAGGTTTAGCGGCCTCTTTGGACTCGGCAAACGCTAACCTGTTGGCACTTCAAGCCAAGCTGGTTCTTATATTTCACTTGGCGCAGCTGTACACGTCCAAAGAACGAAACGTAAAGTAGGAACGAATTCTCTAGCTAGAAAAGCACTGAACGAGTAGAGCATCAATAGGATTTTGAGGTGGATGAAAATATTGCGGGAATATTCCTTCAGTCCGCACGAATAATGTATTGAATATGTTAATATGACTATCGGCGTACCCAATAACGTTCGCAAATGAGACAGAAAATGTGGTTGTGGCTACGCTCGGTGAGAACGGCGTTCCTAGGAGAAGAATCGTGAGATTAGGTTCAAACGACACTAAGGTCAGACGGTTGTGGTAGAGAATGCTTTTCCAGTGGCCAGAAAACGGAGCTTGCTTTCATGAACTGTGTGAAATGCAGAGTTCTTTGTGCTAGGCAAGACGAAAATATTGCCTACTCAGTTGTGGTTGGTTTACGGCGGCTTGCACCAGCACATATGCTTTGACAGGGACCGATCTTCGATAAATGCCAGTTCAGGTGTTGTCGTCAAATACAGTTCAACACTCATAAATGGCTGTTTTTTTCTGACAAATAGAGAAAAGGTGGCCGCTCATCAGTAAACGGAATTGGCCGAGTTCGCTGTCATAATTCTTGAGGTGATAGTGGAGTTCGTCACCGCTGCTAGCGACTACTCTGAACTGTGGAGTTGCTCAAGAGAAAGGAACACGTCAAAACCACGCTAGAAGCTGACGGCTAGAAGCACGGTTAAAACGACAATGATAGACAATTTTACAAGTATGATACAGAACGTGAGAGTATTGACCTTCATCGGGCCGGGCGGTAGGGAATTCAAAGCAACGTCTGGTCTCGCAAACGTCGAAGTTTACGAGGATCGTCTAGATGACCCACACGTGCATGACATCCTCAATGCTTGTAAGTGGCACCACCGCCAGTTGTCACTGTATTCAATATACTTTGGCTATAATTGGTCATACCTAAAAAATTAACCGGTCGCGATGCTGACAAACTTTGAAACTTCTTCGTTCGCGGTTCGATGCGTGAGTCATGACTTGAGGCTGTTTGTAGACCCCCGGATGTCAGTGTTGCAATGCATACGCGTATATATATATATATATATATATATATATATATATATATATATATATATATATATATATATATATATATATATATATATATATATATATAGATATATATATATATATATATATATAAAGAGAGAGAGAAAGAGATATGACCGATGTCAATATTTTCATCCATCATTACTCATCGAGTAGTTGACATTGGTTGTTGTCATTTTGTACAAACCGTGCCTACCCGGTTCATGTTATGTGTAAAGTCAGGTAGCAACATGAAATCGTTTTCTCCTAACGTAGAATTTAAGAAACAGTCTGGGAGGAAAATCGTAATTAGATCGGCTCAATGAGGTTCAACGATGCATCACGTTCAGGCATGAAGACTACGCATTGCGAGCGAAATAAAGTGCATCTTCGCAGTTTTCGAATGAAAACACACAAATGCCAACGTCGATCCGCAGTCTGTAGTATATTAACTTAGATTGACACAAAACAACTCGCTAAATTAGTAACCATTTTGAGGCCAATACAGTGCCGGGGGCCGGTGGGGGTGTACACCTCATAATAAAAA
Organism: Dermanyssus gallinae; assembly: GCA_003439945.1. NCBI lineage: Eukaryota > Metazoa > Arthropoda > Arachnida > Mesostigmata > Dermanyssidae > Dermanyssus > Dermanyssus gallinae. Next base: position 133,767 of record QVRM01006167.1, read on the forward strand.
TGTGTGGTCCAATGTGTCTGCCAAAGTTGTGTCCTGGTGTTATTCGAGTACATTTAATTGCTTATGTGGTTGATGACACTGGCGGGTGGGGCAATTTGCAGTAACAACGCCTTCACCAGGTCATACAATGCCGCTACGGGATACGAAGGCCTACTACGCCAGCAATCGAGAACTGTGACGCACTAACAGAGCTACCTGGCGTAGGAGTTAGATGACGACGCATTTCAACAATACCTTACATCACCCATACCAGTATCTATTTCGCATCAGCCAGCTCTGCAACATGCCCGGCGGCCCTCTGTGCATTATTAAACGTATGTCTCACGGTGCGTTCCAAGCCCGTAGAGCACATAGGATGGTGGTTAGACTAATAAACCACGTTCCTCAAACATGCCTTATTATGACTATATGTAATGTGAATTAAGCATATATTCTTCAAAAGAACTACGTTTTTTTCTTAAAATTCTAGCCCTGCATCGAGTTCAAAATTTGCCGCCAAAATTTGCCTGTGGACTTGGCTGACCACCAACCGCTGCTGATTGCAGTCACAATTGCAAAAGTCGCTCTCGTCATCATGATGACCCATCACTATCATTATCATCATCATCATCGCCGCCGCCGCCATCATCATCGCCATCATTGTGATGATCATGGGCCGCCGATCATTATAGCCACAAGCGGCGCCATATTTCAAAATAGAGCGTGAAAGAGCAAAAAACAGACACACCAAAAGAGTTAATTGAGAGAGAAGAGAGAGCGAGAGAGAAAAAGCGATAATCAAGAACGAAATAGCGAGAGGGAGGGAAGGAAGCAAGCCAGCCAGCCCGCGCGACCCTGAGAGGGAAAGCGGGGGAGAGGACCGCCAAAACAGCTGGTACTGTTCTGCTTTTGTTACCGCTGCTATTGTTGTTGTTGTTATTGTTGTTGTCGTCGTCGTTGCTTTTGTTACTGCTGTTGTTGTTATTGTTGCTATTGTTATTATTGTTGTTGTTGTTGTTGTTGTTGCTGTCGTCACTCTGCTCGGCGCTTAAATATCGTGCGAACATTTATTGTGGTCTTGCTCTCAGTTTCAGTGTTGTCCGCCCGCCGCCCGTCGGTTCGTCTATGCATTATCAACCTATAGGTTCGTTGTCTTTACAACTTTCGTGTTCTTTCCTTCTTTACTGCTATTACGTTCGAGCCCCCCGCCTACCGCTTCCCCGCTCCCCCCCGCATTATTCTCGGCCGCCGTTCATGAGGTTGGTTCATATTATTATTGCTCTGTCTGTTGTGCGTCCGTCCGTCCGTCCAAAGTATCGTCTAGGCTAGAAAGCTCGTAGCAGCATACAGTAAACAGAGGTAATTGGTGGTAGGTGTTGGTAGGTGAGCATTTTGCTCCAGTCCAGTCCAGTCCAGCGCAGGCATTGTTCTAGTTCGTACGTATGGTAATGGTGGTGGTGGTGGTGGAAGTGGTGCTGCTGTTGTGTTCCTCATCGCCATTGTCGTCTTTGTGTTGTTATAGTACGTTCGTTTTATTTTATTCTCGGAATTTTCGCCAATATCATTGTCGTCATTATTAATATTATTCATATTGTTGTTGTTGTTATTGTTGTTGCTGCTGCTGCTGTGTTGTTGTCGTCGTCAATGGTGCTAAGATGATTTTGCTGTGGTCCGTGCTGTGGTTTTGAGCTAAAGTTGGTTGAGAGTCTTGGCGGTGATGATATGGTGTGATAATGACGGTGATGATGTGATGATGGCGGTGATAGTGTGATGTAGTGGTGATGATGATGATAATTATGTTTATTATGAATATCATTACTGTTGAAATATATTTAGGTGGCAGCAGTGGAAAAAAAAGCAACAACTGTAGCAACAGCAGCAGCAGCAAAAGCTTGAATAGCAACACTGTAATCGAACGGCCCATCGACATCTATCATCACCAGCGCGTATTCTAGTCGAAAGTCACCAGTGCCAGCAGACAATCGAATGGCTTGTTTCGTTGCGAAAGGTTGCGTGTTGATGTTGTAGGATTATTTATGGAGCAGTTCGTTCGCTTGTGTTCGTAGTTTTTGGAATGAATGACAATGAACACAAATTTATCTTTGTGACGCCAGCAAAAACGACCAAGAGAGCAGCTTCAACATCAACAACGACGACGACTACGACGACGACGAGATTGTCAACATCGATTAACATTAACATTTCTCATTTCTTTATCATCGTCATCATCGAGTTCTCATTTGTGAAATTGTAACAGCACATCGATAATCACAACAAAACAAAAAACACAGCAGGCTGCTGCTGCAGAAACACCAAAAATAGCAGCAGCTGCAGCTGCATTATAACATCATCAGTCATCGACAAAAACAACGACGCGTCTCAAAACGCCGCCATACGAATACATTCTTTCAGCTATAACTACCCGAACTCGACGAAGAACAGAAAAAAACAGACAACCGAAATTCGAACTGCTGAGTCGCAGTTATTTTTTGTGGGGTGCGAGCGACTGGCAGGCAGACAATGAAGCGATACTATGAAGCGAAGGTGTGATGCAAGAAGGTGTTGTACCCACACAATTCCAAGCCAAGTGTTGTTGAGGAGGACAACAACAACAAAGACAACAACCGTTCTTGCTGAAGAGTTGGACTTTTTTGTAGTTGTTGTTGTTGTTGTTGGTATTGATGTTCTTCATGCAACATCTCACCATTGTTGGTGTTGTTTCGTGGTCGTGGTGATTGTTGTTGTTGTAGCTTTTTGTAAAGCAGGATCTTGCTGCTGCTGCTGCTGCTGTTGACATTGGTTGTGGCTTGCTATTGATTGCGTATGCAGTCTTTTGCAGTCGGCTGTGATATTTCTCTCTTCTCTCTCTATGCGACTTTCATTGGCGTCGGCAAGCGGCAGTCGACATTATTCTTGTCGTCGTAATCATCGTCGTCATTGTCGTCGTCGTCATTTAAGCAATAAATAGCCGCCAACACAGGCAGACGGTACCGAGGAAACTCTCGAAAACACATCTCATCATAGCATCATAATCATCATCGTCATAATAAAAATAATAATAATAATAATAATATCATGCATGCATCGACTACATGTGATTGTGGTTGTCTTGTTCTACCGGTCGTTTTGTTTATTGCTTTATCATTATCACCATCATCATCATCATCATCACTATCACTATTATCGTCGTCGTCATCGAAGCTAGATCATCTCTTTGCACGATCCATGCAAGTTCTGCAGCAAGCTCTGCAATACTTATCTGTAGCCCACCGTCGGTAAAGGCAACAGTAGCAACAACAACGACAATAATAATAATGATCACAACATTCGACGTTTTTGCCCACATGCCTGATACGGGGACGACGGTGGAGAGAAAAAGAAAGAGAGATACAAGCTGTGTGATTCATTGATCTGGTTCGAGTTTGGTCGAAAGCTGCTCGTAGCCAAATGACGACAACGACGACAACACAGCGATAGCGACACAAAGCGTATATCGAAAGAAGTGTGTGGATTATTGTTGTGCTGATGTTGTCTAATCAGTTGCCTGTGTTGTTGTTATTGTTGCTTTCTTGTTTTTGTTCTCGTTGCTGTTAAATAGGATTTCATCAAATATCAGACGACTCATCGACTGAGTAGGCAGAGTTTGTTAGCTTCTCAGCCAATAGCGTAGAAACGAACAGAGATCGTCTGCGACCGCGTCGATCGGCGAAACTCGACGATTACGAACGAATTCGACGCGACGGAGGGAGACGACAAAAAAGTGCGCTGCTAACGAAATGGTGCAACACCATCACTACTACCACCACCAGATGTAGTTACAACAACACTTAACAGAAACAGCTGGTGTGTTCGTGTTCGTGTCTGTGTGTGTATTGTCGTAGTGGTGGCAGCCCAGCTGCACGACCTAACCGGATCCGGAGGGAAAGATCTTGACCAACGACCGCCGTTGAAAACCGCGTGAACATTGAAACCGGCCGCCAATCAGGCCACAACGATCAACGATACATCTCCACCTACCCGCCCGGAGGCCGTACAGGCAAGCTTCGAGCACGCCGGGATGAGATGAACGCGCGTCACAACGAGTTTGAGCTGGTGAGTTACTGGCTTTCGTCGCTTATATACATATATAAATTTTTTTTTTCCGTAAGACTAATACCCGTATACGGTTTTTTTTCCTTCTGAGGAGTGAATATTTAATCCACTTCGGCGTTTATCTTGTCTAAATTAGATACCATGCAAACCAATTTAAGAGTGGCCGGTCTGGGTCTCGAACCCAGGCCTCCCGAATGCAAGGAAAAGGCTTTGCCACTAAACCATCTTGCTCGGTAATATATAATATATATATATATATATATATATATATTATATATATATATATATATATATATATATATATATATTGATAGTTTGCAGCCATAAGCCGAATAGCTATTCCTGTATTGGCGGTTGTTCGAAATTATAATAAGGGTGGGTGGGTGAAGATAGAAATCGAGTAGGTGACCGTGTTTTCGTCAGAGCCTCGCTTCTCATCTGAATCATTACGCCGCCAGAGCCATCGCCTGTGGCATCACCAGCATGCGAATCGGGTCAACACGACTTTGAGCTATCCGCAGCTATATGTATGTAGTATATATATATATATATATATATATATATATATATATATATATGTATATATATATATATATATATATACTATATATATAAGTATATATAATATATATATATATATATATATATCTAATATATATAATATATATATATATATATATATATATATATATATATGGCGTTGACGGTGCGGTGTTTGTAAACATCGTCCGCCTATACAATTGCCCCATGGACATCTCTCAGAGAGCAAAGCTGTGCCATGAAAACTTGCTTGGTTGAAAAAGTTTGGCGAGTGCGTGATCTCCCAGAAAGCAGTTGTTCCGTGTCTACCTCGTTTGTGCGACTTGACGCCTCTGGAGTTCTCTGCGGGTTTTTCAAGGATGATGGCTTGCTACCGTCGACGAGCTGAAGGAAAATATTCGGCGGGAGATTCTGAAAATGCTGTGATGTGATGATCTCGTAGAGACAATGCCGAAAAGTCCCGACCCGAAGCGGCCATATTGCTGAGATCATCTTTCAGACATAACTGCATGCAATGGACTTTCTAATCAAACTCGGTTTTTGACTTTAACTAGCCTACTTTGTGTTTTATGTCAAAATGTTTACAACCCTCACGTGACTCTTGCCGCACCCTATACGAGTACATGACACGTCTACGCCCCGACTTTTTTTGTAGTACAATAACAGTCCACGGTCCGCAACGATCAGCAATTTCAATGGACAAGACATTAATATAACCTTCGCTGAGCTGATTTGAAAGTGATAAAACTGTTGCTGTGCATTGATGCGGATATGTGTATATATGCGCAGTATCTGAAGCACCAGAAGCGTTCGACTACAACTGCTTTACTGATGAATTAATCGCATTCCGCGCCCCTGAGGCGTTGAACCAGGATGGGAACAACAACACAACCAACGATGACTGGTGCAGGACTAACAGATAGCCCCACTCGCTTATTTTTAGCAACTTTTTCTTAGTTCCCACTCTCTCTCGCCTTCTGTTTGTGAATATGCTTATATATATATATATATATATATATATATATATATATATATACACGAGTTCGAGCCCCGGCCTTGCTAGTTGCAGTTGTTGGACGTGTTTTTTGTTGCCCTGCTGCTACATAACTCTGCTGGAGAAAGCCTATATAAATCCAGTAAGGAGAAAGCGATGACGATAGACGCATTTAGGCGATATCGAGCCACAGTCAACTTAACCCATTACGAACGTATAAAGTGTTGTTGTCGGAGCGTATATATATCACGCGAGGAACTGCCAGATGCGTTGGCGATCTTTGCAATTTATCGCTCAGTGGAAGAACTTACGTTAAGGCGCCTCGCGAAAAGAGATTGTTGCAACGGCACATGCGAGATTATTTCGTCTTCTTCGTCGCGGCCGTGAGATACAGGGCGTAGCTATTTTGCGTTTATTGCTTAGCTGAAGCTTGTACTTTGCGAACCCCGACTCACGAGGCCGGTAAGACTGCAGGCAGGCGAACGCGCGGCGAGACTGCGTCTTGAGATGTATATATACATCTATTTGATTGATTTTGCAAGTGATTTTTATTAACAAGATACATATATATATATATATAAATCACTTGCGAAATAAATACAATATGTTTATTTCACTCAAATTAGAATAAGCACGTCAACTATGACTTAATGGTATTAAGCGAATTTGATTTTGCTGTTAGCAATGCTGAGAGATGCGCGTATCATAATTATCATGGAACTGAGTATTGAAAGAGCCGGATCGCCGCAGCCGCAGGCAGTTGACGGGCGTCCCCGCCTCTCTGTAGAAGGAAGCTATGGTTGACCGAGCCGCTGCCTTGACGTGTGCCGTGAAAATAATTTACATATAATGCACTCAAGGTAGAGAGGGAGTTCATAAACTCCAGCGAATGCAAAACGATGTACAGTAATCCCGGCGAGCGTTTTATAGACGTTGACTGTAATACTAAATTGTCCAGTTATTGAACGGGAAGGTTAGAAAAGTGGGTATCGTCCTGAATTTTGCGATCTGTTCGCATTGTGACTACTTGCCTTCGTGTAGCCAGCAAGAATATTTGGACGAAATATAATTTTCGACGGTATGTCTGGTTTCTCCATTGAACAACCGCCACCCCCGCATTCCATTGGGAAAAAATATTTTGTGAACACCCCTTAAAATGTGGCGACTTAATTTTGAAACACCCTGTATACGTTTTACCAACGTGTGAGTTGGGAAATGTATTTAACATGTTTATTTACATTCATACTACATGTATATTTGTATGCCAGGCAAAAACCTCTGTCTGAAAAACTTCCCTGATTGCTCTTGTCGCCTATCGCTAGGCCATCGAATAGTTTACAAACGCGATTCGTCATTCTAGAAGCTGGTAGATCAGAAACTCTTAGTCTCTCGAATACAAAAGGACGAAACTCCGTTTGTTCTCTTAAGCCAAGCCGACGGTATAGCCAGCCTGACACGCACCATAACCGGCCATAGAAGCTGCTAAGGAATCGGTGAACAGTGGCGTCCCAAACCAGCGTTTTACGTTGACTGACAATAAGTTCTGAGAAACTGGACAACTGATGATACCACGCTGGATAGAGCCGCCTAATAAACTAGACCACCGTTCACAGAGTACCCCCCCCGCGCGTACTGGAGGCGAAGTCCTGCGTATATAACGTGAGTAGCAGGCCCCACTGGTCTCGCACGTCTGCTACTTATTGTGATATGGCTATTTTCGGAGCATCTTCTTTTATTAGCGAGTTCTAGCGCAACATTCTGCTCTTGTTTTGAGCTAATTGAATGGTCCTTCGAATTGCTTAATCGCTTTTAATAGGGGGGTACTTTGGAAGTACAAACTATGTCGATAGTCAAATATGATGGGATTTTTTTGTCCTGAAGTGTATATATATATAATGTTTTGCAGACACAGGCATGTCATGCCTGCCTTTCTGTTTCGGACGATGCATAACAATGGTCGGCCTTATATATATATATATATATATATATATATGGTGAAATGTAAAGCTTAAATGAGGCCGATGAAGCGTGTCGTAAGCGAAGCAAAGAGAAGCAAACCAGGGCATGAAGTGAACCTATCTACACATTCAGCTCTGCCATGACAAGTAACGACAAAAGATCGCATGTGGTCCGCTGCTTCTTCCGCATGCTTGCCTGGTACCATAATTGTTGCTATTGTTGTTGTTGTTGCAGCTTTATCCATTACCCATCCATGTATATGCTGGCTGTTGTGACTTTACCACTGCGGTTGCCTGAATTCGTTGTACGGATCGGCTAACCGTCAGCTTGACATCAGCTTTATGTTCATACCATCATAATCGCCTGTGGTAGGAGTGGAATTATGCGTCTCTATTTTTCTGTCATGGTCATTATTAGTACTACTACCATTACTACTGTTGTTAGTGATGATGTGGCTGTTGTTGTTGTTGTCGGTCATAATTGTGGCTATTATTGCAAGTTTTCGCTTATATGTACTATATTACCTATATAGACTGTATACCCATTGGTCGGCTATTATTATTATTCAGTATTTCCCTATAATTGTGGGACATTATTATTATTACATTTATTGTGGCATAGTGATCTTTGTGCTGATTGACATTTTGACTATATGTGGTAACCGTAGACTTAGCTTGCCTTTTCATTAGTACCTTGCAGCAATTTGTGCAGCGGGGACAAGCCCGCTAAAATTGAGCCGTTGTCTATTGCCTTCATGCCACGATAGTTGGAATAGTCTAGATATATAAACTGGGCGCTCATCTGTGTGCACAAAGTTTATAGATATATATATATATATAATATATATATCTATATATATATCTATATATTGTAACTATATATATTATATATATATATATATATATATATAATATATATATATATATATATATATAATTGTAACTAAAAAAAGTCCGAGAACGACTGCCTCTGTGAGGGGGGAGGAGGGTGGAGAGTCGAGCCTGCGACTCGTGGCAACAGAGTCACCAAAGAGCATCTCTTCCCTCGCCCCGTTTGCGTCCGCCGATTTAATTGCCTGCGCCGCGAGCTTCGAGACGCTTATTCGCTTAGTTTTGGTAAAACAACTGGTGTCGGCCGCTGGTCAAAGCAGCTGGCAACAGATAACACAACAGTACAATCAAAACGCTCTCGACGACATTATTATTACGACGTTCTCATGTAAGGCAAATTCCAACATGCATTATATTATATATATATATATATATATATATATGTTTGGAAGTTGTAAGCTCAATTATGAATATTGAATTTAGATAGATGAATGAAATGTAGATTTTCTATCTGAAGAGGACGGTTCCAAAGCACACATATATATATATATATATATATATATATATATTGTCGTAGTAACAGCAGTAGCAACAGCGGTCAGGTGACGCGTCTGGCAGTGAGCGTGGGTACTCATTTGTGTCGGCGCAAATGAGTATCGCGTCACGGACCTACTGCGACGCGAACAACACGGCGGGCAATGCGGCGGGCATTTCGTGTGCATTTGTGCTTTGGCACGTGGTGCTCCTGCGACGAACGGGGCGACGAACGATGTCGGTCGCTCAACGGCAGTAGGTTCCCAGAGGCGGGCATGTCGCGTGAACACGTGCCAGCCGCTCGCCACCAATGCCGCGGTCATTCATTGTTCAGGCCTGCTGCTGTCTGCTGCTGCTGTTGCTGCACACTTCAAGCTGTTCGAGATCAACTGTGCGCGGCTTTGAGATTGTGGCCATAATTGTTGTTGTTGGTATTTTGGTTACCGTTGTTGTCAGCTATTGTTTCTGTCAATTGTTTTTGTCATTTTAAGTTGTTGTATCTGTGGTCGTGGTTGATTTGTCATCGTTATTGTTTTTTTTCTTGTTGTTGTCGTTCTCGTGTCCTTCGTAATTTTGCACTCTGCGGACCACAGCAGTGGGTGGCAGTACAGAGCAGCTTTCTTTCATCGTGACTCATGACACTTTCATCAGCACCCATTAACATGGACACAGACAGCTTCCCGTTATGTGGCGGAGTCATGGTTGTCAATCTACCGTGGTGTCGCCAATTCGATTCCCCCGATGTCGATCGAGTTTTCTTTGAGCGGTGCTCATTCAGCGAATAGAAGATAAAAACCATATACCGCTGAGTCAGCGGCTGCTGCCACAATCATTGTTGGAGAAACCCTAGATGTCACAACATGCCCGGTGGTGACAATAGTAGATAAACACTGTCAAACCATTTGATGTCCGCATGCTTTTCAACACGACAACGCACCCGCTAATACGAACAATTTGGTGCATAGCTGTGATGGACTGAGATGCTCCCATATGGTTGCTGGCAGAACGTGTGAACGTAATATTCGATGTGGATATGTGGCCGTCTAACGTCCCAGATTTAAAAAACGTTGAATTGCTTTATGTGGGACGTGGTTTAGCATGAAAACATCAATTCGCTCACTGTTTTTATTAAGTAGGCATTTGCGAACACAAATTAACTTCTAAGCGTATTTGTGTAACGGGGTTACAAGGCTTAGGCCCCGAATTTTAGTGGTGAGTCGAGTGCGAAGGTTACACTTATCATCTAAAAAAAATATATATATATATAAACAGCTAAAACGGGAATAATTGTCGATTCATTTAAATGCTGTATCCAAATAGAAACAAGTATCCAAATGAAAATTTTTCACTGTCACAAGTCTCCTTCACTGACATCACACTCAAGATATGCGCATACGCAGGAAATTCCCTTCTTCCACATTTGTGAATCGTGGGCAAGCCACGCGGTTGCTGAGCATCCGACGTCGAGCCAGCCTGTTCGGCCTTTATCGGCCTTAAATGTAAAATAACTGTATTACAAAAATAGAAGTAAAAAATAAAACTAGTATGGTATTATACTCATACCTAAAACCATCGTGAACATTTGACCAATGGTACGTAATGACGCGTTTTGAGCTCAACGCTCGCATCGAAGTACAAGGATCGTCCAAACTACGGATTGAATTTGTGTTTCAGTACACCCTCCATGCGAGTGAGTACGCTTGTTACTTATTCAATCGCTCAATTGCGCCGTACGCGCCAAGGCGCATGCAGACGACACCGGCGACCATGACGGCTAACCATGTCATGTGTATGTGCCCATCAAACAGTATTATAGTACAACAACGCCGTGTCACGTGTCTCTTCTGCCTGTTTTATCGCATTGGCTGCAACGGCACGAGGGTGTCAGTCGTAGCACCGCTGTTAACGAGAAAAAACTATGAAAGAAAGAGAGCTAGAGATAGCGAGAGTGAAGAGTAAAGGGGTAAGTCGCTTTGGACTCCTTTCGTGGCCGAAAAGAATGAAATGTTGCTGGCTTGTTTCCAGCATCTACCGTTCGCCACGCTCTAATATATATATATATATATATATATATATATATATATATATATATATATATACATTTTATTTTAATTAACAACGAGCAGGAATTCGTTAGGAAGCATGAACACAGTTAAAACGCTTACCGATTAACCCACGTCAATATATATAGACATTTCTTAGTGTAGTTTCGGACATGATAATTATGTCCTGGCGAACCTATTCACATTTAACCTATCTTAAGCATGGCCGAGTTTAATTTGCCAGCGACAACAACACGCAAATTGCGTACGCAGAGAGGCTCTGACGAAAGAAACGGGCGGCCCTTTTGTCGTCGCCTGTCGTGGTGTTTAGGTTTTGTCCTAACTTTTTAATAATCGTTGAGGGGAGCCTGGAGCGTCTGATGTTTTAAAGGCTACTGGGATTATGTTTATATATATATATATATATATATATGGCACCCACGAAACGGGCTGTGGATCATCTTGTCACCGCCTCGGTGGCTACTCTTTTCCGGTTTCACAGTTTGACAACACAGTTTAGAGACATGTAGGTTTTAGGACTGTTTGTTACTGCTCGAGTTTGTTGACAGCGATGGCTGTTGTTGTTGTTGTTGTTGTTGCTGTTGGGCTGGTGGTGATAACGCGGATGACATGGACAGTTCTCGATCCCGTAAAAATGAGAACAACGACGTCAAACGGGTGTAATCCTAGCACCATCATTTTACGGAAGACACGCATCTGCAGATGTTGAAACAGCTGTAACAACAGTAGTAGCAAGTGACTGCAGCAGAAGCTCTAGGAACAGCAACAGCAACGGCGATGAGAAGACAAATAGCAATAATAGCAACAGCAATAACAACAACTGCAAGCCACCAACACCATGGGCTACGAGCAATACAGTATTCGCAGCAACAACAAAAACACAACAACAACAACGACGACGACGAACGCAAGCTCTCAGCCACTTTGTGTGTCTGTCAGCGGGTCTTCTTGCGAAGCGTCGTCACTCAAACAACAAATAGGCCACCTGACTAACTCTGATGCTCGATTTCACTGCTGTATAGTCTGCTTATCGTGCTCACGGACAGTGAGAACGTCGTCCCTGCGTGGTCTGACGTAATCAGCAGCGGGCAGTTGACGGACGCGGTATCCCCGCATGACGCTTGACGTAACCGAACACACCACCGACTGATCGGCTAGATCAGATTGGATGGATTGAGTCGGCGATGATGATGACAACAACATCAACAACAACAACGGCAACATGAACAACAACAACGCCGACATGAACAACAACAACGCCAACAATAGCAGCAACAACAACAACGCCGACAAAGACTGGAGGTGGAGTCGACGTCATCAACTGTTGACTGTTTCAGCCAAACTCGATCGTATGGTGGTGGTCCGTTTTACGCCGTTTTGGAACAGTAGTTGCGCGGGGAAATTTATCACCAGGCATTGTGTGGTACGCGCTAGCATTTGGTTTTCCGAGTGAATACCCGCTGGCAGCGCAACTCGTAGCGCGCATACGCCCTGACTGATAACTCACGTATTGATCGTAGGACCCCCACATGCATCTATATATATATATATATCTATTTATATATTTATTTATATATATATATATATATATATATTTACACACTAAGGTTCGAGTTAGCTCCACACAAATTGGGCGCAACTCTTTTAAATGGTCTGAAACAGCCTCCCCCGGATTCCGTCCGTCAACTTTGCTTGGTAGGGCGTACAATACGTAGACCCATATTCAAGTACCTAGGTGTGTGAGCCTCGACGAGGCTCTCACAGGATCATTTCGCTGTCCGCCCAGCATCGCACGGACGAGTAGCTTTAAACTACGACCGTAGGAGCAGCGAGAAGTAGCAAAATTAGTGTTTTTAACTGTATTGCGTAACGTATTGCGAATTTGCACTGAGTCGTCTAACTCGCAAACTGCAGCAACAAAACAATACAACAACAACACTCTCCCTTCCACTCCGTACTCTTCGACAATTCGTCAGCTAGCTTTGCGGCGGGGTGATTTGAAGTGAGCGCGTCCCCCTTGCTTATCTCTCGCACTTGGGCTATCTCTTTTCATTACTTCCTCGCTCTTTGTTTTTCCCCGTCCGACTCCTCTCTCCTTGACGTCTCTCCTGTGTTTTGGACTGCCCCATTGTGTTGCGAGCCGCCACCGCCGCCGCAAAGCTACGCAAAAGCAGACTGGGCGCGCGTCTTGGCTGTCGTGCTGAGTGCCGTTTTGATAGAATGGTCCTTTGTGCTCGCTCAAGGAAGCTGGCGGCGATACTGGTAGAGTCAGTCGATCGACGCTGCATCATTATCGTCGTCAACGCTGCTGTCTTTGCAGGGTACCTTGCAGGCGGTAGCGGCCACGATCGCTCATTCCTATATATATATATATATATATATATATATATATATATATATATATATATATATATAGATATATATATATATATATATATATTGGGTTTTCTACTAAATCCCGCGCTATTGAGAGGCAGTCTAACACGTCTCAATGAATATGTATGTATGTACGTATTATGTCGAGACTCCGGTCACAGTGTGCACTCTCATGGGCCGGCCAGTCACCGGTTTTTTCCTTGAATGATTTGCGTTATCTATTTTCTTCATTGTGAGTTTCTCGGGCAGCATTTTTGCCGAAACTCGAGACGCTTCTATACAACGGCGTTTAATTGCCTCCCTTGCCGTAGGCGCCGTCATCAAAAGACGGCGTGTAACAAGTTCTCGTGGTCATTAGTCCAAGCCTAGTAGTAAAGGAGATATTTCTGAGTCAACGTTCATCTACACCAAACGCCCTGAACGAGAGAATACGAGCCACAAACAAACAATCGCGGTTTGCTGACTTTGTGGCTTTTTTTTTGTTACCTGGGAGGAGGCGTGTGGGGCTATCCTATGCATCGCTTGTTTCGAATCTCATCTTCGGATGCTTCTCGCTTAGCTCGCCCTCGTTCCACGTTTTCGCGTGAAACGAAGAAGAATGGAACCAAAGGAAACGCATTGGCCAGCTCAATAATAGTCACTTCACTCAACACTCCGCCTGTCTTGGCGCCGTCCCAACGTACATATTGAGTGGGCGGCTTTGTGTGGTGAATTTCCGGTGGTGAGCACGAAGTTGTCATCTATTGGTTTTCTCTCTATACTTTGTCGTTTGCTTGTCTTCTTTCATGACGTGGCGAGTACGACATGGTAGCGACGTTATAGCAGCGAAGTCACGTCACTAGCGAAGTGAAGTAACATGCTTCATATCGCTTCTTTGTATAGGCCTAGGATTCACAAGAGCAGAACTGCATTGTGAAACGGTCTAAGCCGACGGCAGTAGCAGCAGCAGCAGTCGGGCCTTCCAAAGCTGAGAAATTTTTCTCAGTATATATATATATATATATATATAGCTGTCGACCGTTGGAATTATGTATATGATGGCTATTTATTATTATTATTATTATTATTATTATTTAGCAAAACAAACGTTTTTTTTAGAATTGCTAATTTAGCAGTCGCATGCGTATTACAAAAAGACGAAAAAAACGTTTGTTTGCTGTCCTCTCCTCGGTCATCTGTGATTTCCTGCCTAGGTTCTGCGATGACTTTAATGTTTTAATTGAAATTGCTATGAGGTTCGTTATTGTAAGTATTATTAATATTACTACTGACTGCAAGCGTCATATTTAGATATCGTAGTAGTATTACGCTTTAATTGTTTACGCAAGAAAAAAGGCTTCGAACTTTCTGTTTCCAATGACCACTGTTGCTAAAATGTTCGTTGTTGTCTAACAGTTGTTTTTGTTGTGGCTGTTTGTCTCACAGACTCTGGACGGGCGACAGGTGCAGGAAGTTGTTACGGGATTGTTTCATACCCTGCTCTTCTACCGATCTACCGGAAAGGTAAGTTGCACAGATCAAAATCGATATTTGGAGCGATTTTATCCCTTAATTTAATATTAGCATTGTGGAATTGTGTATGTTGTATATATAATTATGTATATAGACATAAGTATATTTATTGTTTATAATGATATGTATAGACGTGGCATCAAATGATTCTCATAACCGATGTCAACCTCGTTAACTTAAGGTCAAATATACAAGACAACTAGGAAAGAAACGAAGAGGCTTCTAAAAATCTGGGAAACGACCCCCAACGTCTTCGTGCTAGGTCTGCTGAGAGTTTTGCCTAGATACAATAGCTTGGACATGTTGACCAAGGGCAATCTTACGTTACTTCACGGCAGAATTTGTCTGATTTCAAGTTTAGCAGAAACAGAGGCGGTCAAGTCGACGCTGTCCGCATCTAACAATTGCAAGCTTGAGTAGTTTATATATATGAAGGCGAATCGGCAAGTTCTAGTTAAATTTTAAAAGTTGGCTTGAAATCACCAAGGTTTTTCGGTTTGTTTTGCTTGGGTGACGCTCTAGGCCAACAAATATTGGATCCTTTGTCGCATTAACGCACCGACGCATTCATCGTTACTGATTACGGATAGTTGGTGGAAAATTTTATTTCTGTATTTCCACAACCTTCCGATTCACGGGCCCTGGTTCCATGCGACTTTTCCTGTTCATGATAATAAAAAGAATTGAAGGGGCAATATTTCGAGACTATAGGCAATAGGTAAAGAAAAGTTCGCAGGAGCAGCAACTCAACTCGATTCTAAAAGACTTATTCAAAATTGTCTTGAAGAGTGGGAAAGAAGGTGGTGCAAGTGCATTGCAGCGGGCAAGAACTATTTTGAAGAGAACTTTGGAAGAATCAATAAGTACGTGTCCGAATTTTGCGATCCGTTCTCGTGTATAGATAAATATATACATAAATATGTGTATATATAAATATATACATATACATAAATATGTGTATATATATATATGTTTATCTCGCAGCCAAATATATACATACAAAAATAAGTACATACACATGAATATACAAATAATAATGCGAGCGTAAATAAATAAACATAGACACTCTCGCCTCTCATCTAGCCTACATCTGTTAGTCTAACACACTCAATGATCGGTGTATGCAACAGCAGCAACTTGGTTTGATCTCTTTTGTCTCTCTCTTTCGTTTTTTTTTATATCTGGGTGAATGGATGGGCGAACCAAAAACCACAGTTTTTTTTATGTCTGGATGAATAAATTGGCGAACGTGTCTTTTTATTTCCGATGGGCGAATCGTATATTTGTCGTGTGTATCGGCGGTTAGTATGTTCGGAGTGTATCTATTCGTATGCATCTTAGTGTGTGTGTTGGCGTAATTTTATGGGCGTAAAAAACGTATTCTATTTGTAGATCGTAGGCGTATATTCTCGTACTTCTGTGTGAATCGGCATGCACGACGCAGAGAAAGTGTATGTTTTCTATCCATAGTATACGTGCTTCTAATAACACAGACACTGATGCACAGACAGGGTTTATTCACCACTTTGATCACTGGGTTGTTGTTGCTGCTATACTCATCGTGGTAGGCGTCGTTGTTGTTGGTATACTAATGTTGTTTTTGTTGTTGCTTAGGGACCGCCTGGTGCGTATCTTGTTTTGTAGTAGTAGTTTTAGTAGGTCTGCTACATACAACGACGGTGATCCCTGTCGTCACCGTCGACCGTACGCTGCGCTAGGTAATAAATGCATGGATTGTCATTAGAAGTATATTTTCCTTTTTGTCCACAATCTTTATTCCACTACGAGTTGTTTAACAAGCAATATACTGTTTTATTTCTATTAAGTAATTGGACTCGAACACAGTTATAAATAATCCCAGCAGTAGCCATGGATAACGTCTTCTTGACTGTGGCCCATGTTTGTCAGACTCATTGCCGAACTAGCACAAACCTTCACTGTCCAACGCGTGTGCATACGCTGGCGTTACGTTAGCTGTTTGGTTTGATGTATGTATATATATATATATATTAAGACGTTAGACGAAGGTTATAAAAAGAGGTGGTGTGCACATAAATGACATATATATACGTCTTAAGTATCCAACAGAGCTTTGTGGTCATCTCACGTCTGTATAATTTTGGTGCGGGTGGGTTGATATGGGATTTGTATGGTAATACTCTTCACGCGTTGCACATTGATCTTATTGTATATATCTTATCTTTCTTATCTGGTTAGCAATGCCACAGGCCACTGGAAAGTGAATCGGGTCACTGAGATTATCATATTCTTCTCGATTCTATGTTGAACGTTTGCATTTCGATAAGTGTCTCGGGTAGCTCATACTCCACACCCCTATCAATGGCACCGTGATATAATGGGTCCGTTTCTAGCTCGCAGTCATCATGACTGTCATCCTATCTCTTTCAACACGTACCGGTCTGTCAGCTAGACCGTTGTTTAGTTAATCCGTCCATTTGTGTGACTTTGTTGGGTTGGCTCAATTTTTCCATTGCGTAGGTGCATTGTATGTTTTGCGAAACTGAGGTGGCTGGTCCTCGTACTTTAGCTATTCGCTTCAGTTCTTTGCAGTTTTCCTACGCTCGGAGTTGTGCGCTACCACTTGTTAGCAACGTTGTCAAGTTGTCATGTATGTGTACATTTGTCTATATATATATATATATATATATATATATATATATATACATATATATATTATATAGCGGTGAACTGCAATACAATGCCATCGCGCCAATGAGTACACGTATTCACATTCTCTTAAAATATATATATATACACTTAGTAGTTCAAAAAGTTCTTAGAATAAGCTACTTAGGATTTGAATTTTGGCGCGCTGTCGCTGCTGTTGGAAAGGGCAACTCTTCGACGTGTCAAAATGGATTTGTCATTACAATTTCGTTTTACCGCTTTCCAGTGCAACGTATCGGCGTGATTTTGGAAAATGATAAAAAGAGAGCTACGAGAGGTTATCAGGCATTTTTTTCTTTTAAAGGTTGGAATGCGACTCCAGTATAAACTGAGTTACACGAGGTACACGATGAGTCTGCACCTTGGTTCGGCACTGTTTCTAACGAGCTTAAAAGAGGTCAGACGACCACCAAGGATGAATCTTCGAAAATCTTCGCCACAGATGGACGAGTGAACATGATGGAGGTAGCGGAGGCCTGGATAATCGTTTCTAGAGAGTGCATTCTATCCTGCACAATTACTTGAAGTTGAAAAATCTCAGAGCAAAATGGGTGCCGCTTCTGCTCAATCAAGGGCAAAAACAAGTGTGTTTTCGTTTTTCAGCGAAATTTGAAAAGGTTTTCACGCAATACACTTTCCCCAATTCCGGCAAATTGAGAAAAGTGTATTGCGCTTCTCGGGGGTGCATCGAATAATCTGTTACGGTGGCACCTGTCAAGGGACGTGGTCTAATGAAAAATAGCAACATAACTGTTAATAAAATGTATTGATCAATACTACCAGCTTCTGTCCCTTCGCTGTTTATTAAAAAAATATTTTGCGCGAAATCTGACATTTACTGTATTTATCATTGTTAGAATGTTTGCATAAAATTGTGCGTAGAGGTAACACCGGGCAACGGACCAGCTGGCTGAGCATTGTGACTTTTGGCCAGATCTGTTTCACTGCTTGTTTTTAAACGTTGTTATTTGTGAGTATGATCGGTTATTTTATTTGCTGTTTTTGACTGTGTTATCTTTCAGTACAAATACGCTGAGGATGGATCAAGTTATAGTGTTGGAGCCATCGGGTTTGAGGATGTCTTCTGCGACTTTGTCGACTTTACCTATGTAAGTGCACGATTTGGCATTGCACGACCATACCGCATGAAGTCCAAATATACCATTTAACTGTAGATGTAAGTGTACTTAGATTATGTAAACTTGGTTTACGTGTAAGTTACCTAATTGAAATGTTACATCGGTCATAAAATTGAAACACCTGTTTTCATAAAATTATTAATCAACTTGCTTAGGGTAAGAAGAATTGACACATTCACTGGCAAATTGGCATTAAAGTCGATTCGATTCTCATGCGTACATATTGAAAGAAGGTTTCATTTATCTTCCTGTTCCGTGTTTTATGAGCGCTAAGCATGCAGGTTTTCATATTGGCGCAGTGAATGGTCAGTTATAATTGGAGTATGTTAATGAAAGTTACTACTGGGCGTACGCACACACGGTCTTATGTGTGTGTGTGTGCTTGTTTGTGGTAGTAGTAGTAAATTTTGTTGCTCTTTATTTGCGCCGTAGGTTCGGTGTTCATCGGAAGAGCTGAACCGCGACCTCTGCCAGAATGTTGCAGACTTCAGCAATGCCCTCCGGCGTGCCGAAGGAGAGAGTCCGGGTTCGGCGCGCGAGGGACAGATCCAGCTAGAGTTCTTTCAGAAGAAGAAAGCGCGCTGGCCGTTTACGGACGAAAGCATCCCGTGGGAGGTGTGGCTCTTCAAGATCAACATCGTCAACCTGCCCAATGAGCACGAACGCCAGAAGCAGATGTGCTCGGCGGGCGAGAGCCTCACCGAAACCGTGTTCACGGTGGCGGCCGCCATGAACCGAAATGAATACGTGCCGCGCACCGTCCGTCCCGAAGACCTCGACCTCGTCTTCAACACGCAGTACTCCGATATTCAACCTTACCTGTTCAAGGTCCGTTACGCAGACGTAACGAAGACTAGCGACGGACATACACACAGCTAGATCGCCTGTCCTCCTAATGGTCTCGCGCTGTTCTCCATGTCGTATCTACTATTCTTCTTAAACCACCAAGCAGCTGATAGGCTAATCTACCTTTAAGATAGCCGTGTTTGAGCCGAATCGACCGCTCATTTTTAGCGTTTAGCACTGTCAGATCCATTCACAGTTTAGGTGCAGCCGTCATCTTATATGCAGATATATGTGTATATGTAGAGCAACACCTTTTTCTTACTCTGGTACTCTCACTCACAGGCGTTTCTCTTAGAAGTTAAAAGTAAAAAAATAAGACGGACTTCGAGAAAAAATAGTTTGTATTGTTTGTTGCAGCCACTGTATCTGATATGCATACTGGGTGTGGTGTAACCGCTAATTTGAACGTGTGTTGTTGCCTTTTCAGGTGGCCTACCAAACAAACTTCGAGCCAACTTCGCCTTCGATACCATCGGCCGTGCGGCGAATGCTCCGAGGCACGTTAGCTTTGTAACATTCGAGCTAACGGCAAATGCTGCTACGAATGCTTCTAGTACGACTACACGTATCATTTCTACGGTTATAAAACAAATAATTTACATGATGACTGTCATCCACACGGAGGCTACAACAGAAGAGAGAGAGAGATTGACTGGCGGCGTGATCACTGACGTTAATTCACCGCCATAAAAAGCAAAACCTAGCTAATTCGCCCACAGCTGAAATATCTCTCTTGGCCCAGACATATGTCTAAGCCCTCTCCCTCTCTCTACTTCCCTTGTTTGTTGTGTCTCTTCCTGTCTGTGCCAGTGTTTATCGAAACGCGCGGTTTGTTTCCGATTTCCGTTTTTCCTACTACTGGTACTGGTAATAGAAGTAGCTAGCGTATTTATTGACTATCATATAGGCTGGTTTGAGACTGAAGAGATTGCGGCATCTCAGGACACCCACGAAGTATTTGTATTGATTGTCACGCCGTGTGAACCAGCGGACGCAGAGTGTGATGACGAGGCGATGGGAATTCGCGACAGCCAAAGGACGAGGAAGACATGCAAGCATGACAGCAAAAAGCCTACCCAGTCATGAACCCAACACGCCGCCCACATTGGAACTTAAGTTGCCTGCAGAGGCTGCACGCGAGCAGCTAGTTGCTAACGATGATAATCACGATTTGAAGCCGCTAGTACTGCGATATGTGGTCGGTTGAAGTAAATAGTGGAGTATATATCTATACATACAACACGTACATAGAGCACTTGAAAAGTGCATGCTTGTTTAATGAGCTAACGGGAGCAACGTGGTTGCTACAACTTGATAAATGATGACCGAACATAACTGCTTAGATATCATCCTTCCCTGTATATTACCACTAGTATGCCGACTTTAAATGTATATAAAATACACACACACACACATTCACGACCATCTTTGTTTGTTTTTTGAGAGAGAGAGATGCGTGCATTGTGGGCTCACTTGTATGCCTTTCGAGCCTACAACGTTACAATACAATACGCAAGACAATACAATACAAGGTCAATGTGATTATTTTATTATGAAAATGCATGCAGGTATTGCCTTTTTTAATGATGTTATACGTACGTACTCATTTTTTTTCAATACTACTGCGTCGATAACGGCATGCGTTTTATGTTTCGAGAGAATAACGGTAGATATGAAATAGAACCCGATAAGGCAGTCAAGTCAGTCTGGTATATAAACAGATGTTTGTTAAGTTAGTCTTTTTCTTGACATTTACTGTGTGCGCAGGGAAAATGCTCTGCAGGGGCCGCGTTGGTGCTTTGTTGTTGTCGTGTGTCCAAAGTAATGTGAGGTGTATATATATCGACAGACGGGAGAAGTAGTGTTAGAGCGAGGAAGATATAAACGAAAACATATGGATGCAGCTGGGGGTTTGGAACTGGTGGTGTAATAGACGAACACTTCAAGTAACGGCACGTGAAAGGCAACTGATGAACGAGGCTTAAGTTAGAACTGGGAAAGAAGGCCAATGCCGTACTGAGAAAGAATTGGAGATGTAGCCAGTGAAATGGACTCAATAAAAATGGTGGTTTTCCACGTGATATATTATACATAAACATATGTAGTTAAGTTGCAGTCTGTTTTTTGCTTCATGCAGCGGAGCGAGGATCAAAAGGGAAACACTAAATATTTCATGGTATAGTTGTGGTAGGTATTCAAATTGCAACGAGACCTACAACGGGAACAATCCATAAAACAATATTTGTGAAAATGCATGTGATGCATATGAATAATTGAAGTGTTCTCCAACGGGTAAGTGGAAATACAGATAAGAGCAGGGGTTCCGCAGGGCTTGTTCCTGGGTCTTCAGCTTTGGCACCTGGCGTATGATGACACCCTCCGCCAGAAAAACCTCGCATAAAGTATAGAGATGATAGCATATACGGATGAGCTTGCCATCACAGTATAGGCAAAAACTACAAAAGAACTGGAACTTATGCTAATAAAACACAGAGCCTACAAAGAGATGGATGGATGAAGCCGAATCAGTAATTAAGCAGGTTAAGGGCGCGGAATACCCAAGGAGCCACTTTCAGACAAGATCCTTACGCAGTTCAGCCACACAATGATATTCTGCCAAAAGTTCACGTACCAAAGGAATGCAGGCGCAGACTGCTGATATCGGTAGCTGAGTCGATCGCCCTCTTCGGTTCCCCGATCTGGCTCAAGGCGCTCTCAGAACGAAGAAGGCAAGAGAAATCCTTAGATTGTACCCAGAGAGTGGCGGACCCCAGGGTTATATAGGCGTTTCGCACGGACAGCACTAACGCTGCCCTGGTGCTGGCAGGAGGACGCGCCTGGGACCTGAAGGTGGATGCGAAGATTATGTGACAACGCAGCTAAAGTTCCAGGTACTGAAACAGGCTAGAGCCGTAGCAAATTCAGAACTCCGGGACAAAATAGCTTATAAGGAAGACGGAAGGGAAGCATATATCATAGAACCTCATATGTAGTCTACGAACCCTAAAGGAGTTTGTAGATTATACGGCACTACTTCTGAGTAAAGTTAGAAGCAGCTATTAGCCAACGGAGGTATTGAAGAAGAACGGAACTCTGGGAGGGCTCAGGAGAGCCACACTTCCACCTGCTTTACTAACATATCACGTGACTTTGAATGATACGGGCTGGCATGTGTTGGAACAAAGTAAGTCGGACAGTGGCGAAACCCGCGAGTAACTCCGGTCAAGTAATTTAAGTGGCACTCGCCAGTCGTACAATGCTCGAGATAGAAAGCACCCTTTTCAATCCTTGCTCGTAGCGATAATACATAACAGCATTTACCTCTCCTCCATAAAAAATAGCGTACTTAGTTTGCTTGTGCGTGATCAGTATTCAAAAGCAATAGTTTTTATCCTTAGTAGGAGGGAAATATATTTGAAGAAACTTCTCGCCACACTCATGTAATGACAGCATCTCATGATCGCATTTAGTAGATAAATTAAAATTATTGTAGATGGGGATGGGTTTTCAGCCACAAGTGCACCCTGCCCGCAGGTTATCAGGGTGTCACTGAAATTTCGCTGCATTCAAGCAACACACCTAGCAGATATTATCAGTTAGATTGGGCTATATAAACAAAAACGCTGAACGTTATGAAACGCACTTTGAATCAGCAGAGACTACCAATTCATTCATAATTATGTTTGAGGCTCATCTAATACAATCGCGTTACTGGCGTCAACGTACTGGGATTTCTGTACTCTTCTCTCTGTTTAGAGTGGTAACTAATTTCACTAATTGCTGCACTTACCTACGATCGACGGCGATAATCAACTGCACTCTTTACTGGCAGACTGAGTAAAAAATTGCCAAAGACAGCCCATCTAGCACACTTAAAAGCATCAAGAAGCAAGGAGTAACAAAAGCGCCCATTTTTAAGCCAAATTTGGGACCACTAATTATTTGTGTGCTGTTTTGGTTTTGTCGAACAGCAGTAGTATTACTTAACTGTATATGTTTTCTAAATAATGCAAATTTGTAAGCTCAATGATGTGGTCTCGGCAAAGGCGTTTCTTGGTCTCAGAATTTCTCACTATTACCATAAACTTATGTGAAACAGTAAGTATAAAAGCACCAATGCCAGTTTCTAAACAAGCCCTAGAGAGAACATTCATTAGTGATCTCGTGTAGTTTCTTCAACTTGTTGTAGCATTTTGACGATTTCTTAACTGTACGTGTTTTTAAAAGATTTTATAATATTGTCCGGTCGATAAGCCGGTCGTTGAAACCAGGTCACGAGCACATTGATCTTTAAAATTGATCCTCTGGTCAATTGTCTCATATTTTACACTTTTCACTACCGTTCTGAGCACTAGAGCGTCAATCAGGGTAGGATATGCCTTTTGCCGCGTGACGATTATTAAGAAACGATTATTTAAAAAGGTCTAAATCACCCAAAATATCTTTACATCTGCTGCTCGTGGATGACGTAGGCCTCAAATTGTTGGTCGTCGGAAAGAAAGTTCTCGAAAAGGCCGTTTCTGCGGCTTATCCTTTCCTCACGCAGTTGAAGTCTGCAAAATGAAAAAATGGAAAAACGTGTTCCGTTAAAATTTGCAAGCCAACGGAAGACAAGGGCGGCTACATTGAGTTGGCGCCACGGATAAGAAAAAGGCTACACGAGGGATCTCTGGCATCTTTCCTAACTGAAATGTATAACTAGTGAAGGTCTGACTTCACATTCTACGGACAGCATGCGATTGCCTGCATTATATATATATATATATATATATATACTACTGTACATCGTCCACAAGGTACCCGATCTCTCAGGCTCGAAATTATATAGCATTGCCTCCAGAAGGCTAAGCAGAAGGTTAAGCACTTGCCAAACTAAGAACTCTATATATATATATATATATATATATATATATATACGCCCGATATTGTTTTTGCTTGCAGAGGGGAAGCTTATTCCATTTTTGTGGCCAAGAAAAATCTAATAATATATTAGTGTAATGTGCAGATAAGTGAGCTCGATGATGTCGTCCAAGATTTCGAACAATGTGAGTTGAGCGTTAGCGACTAAGTGTGGTATCGACTAATTCGATCACCATTCAATGTGGTAAAGAACCGCCCCTTTTTCGCAACTAAACGACTGGGAAGTAGCTTTCAGAAGTTCCGAACTGAGGAAAAAAACCGATATCAAGTTCCCACCGGATCAAAGAAGTAAACATCAATCAAAGAGCAGACCACCTCAAGATTTTCTCTCAGAGATTCTGCTGGGAGTCCTCTCCACCAAAGAGCGATGCACGAATGCATTACTACGTTAATATATATATATATATATATATATATATATATATATATATATATATATATATATATATGTATATATACTCCCTAAGACTACGTTGCTGTACTTTTTACGACGCTCGGCCTCGGTGAGTGGCCACTGCGGGAAGGGCCTTATCATGACGGGCCGTGATGAGTCGACGTTCTCGTAGTCTGTTGTCTCTACGCCACTGCCAACGTTTGCTTCTGACGATACTGCTAACCCCGCAAGTGTTGTTGCTGTTGTTGCTGCAGCAGCAGCAGCCGCAGCCGACTGAGCGTCGACCACATCAGAGTCTGCTGGCAGGTGAACACACCAATCTCGACGCGCCCATGTACAATCGCTACAACCATGCCGACGTGAGGAATCATGACCACCTCCATTGGGATCGTTGTTATAACGACGACTACTACTACTACAACTACTACTATTAGTATTAATATTATTATTATTATTGGTAGTAACAGCAGTTGTAGTAGACGACGGGTTTGGATCAGCAACAACGGCGTTGTACGCCATCTGCTCGTTGTGCAGCCGATAGACTTGTGGCACATGATCAAAGTGCGTGAACGATGATCCCATCATCGCGCGTAAAGGAGCCTGGAACACAGGTGCAGTATGCATCATTATGATGAATGTTTTTTGCCATATATATATATATATATATATATATATATATATATATACACATAGATAAATATATACTAACTTTTGCAATGCAGACACCCAAAACCAAGCTCCTAAACATACACCTACCTGCATACGCACATGCCACATTCGTACGCGCATACACGGCAGTCGGGCGGCACATATGGTTTGAAATGACTATGAATCGCAGAAACAGATTTCGCTATTCACTCAGATGTAGAAAGAACGCGTCCGGACTAGCGATATCGATCGAGAGCGGGCTAGACCCAAAGATCCAAAAATTGAATAAATTCAGGGCATTCATTGAAATGGCAGAACTATGCAAATATAATATATATATAAGAATGTAACAGGTATGGGAGAGCTTGTGGGAGATTCATCATGCTGGGCGTGCTCCAGAGTTGAATCACTGGCCAGGCTGGCTCAGTGACTGTGTTTTTATGTCTAATATTTGACTATATACCTAACAAAGGTGATTAATAAATGACTGAATGAAGAGCTATACAAATAGTTCAAGCATCTTTTAACCCGCAAAAAAACGAGTCTACACTGAACGACAGTTACCCGCCATTTCGTTGAGTCGAATCTTTGCGCAGCGTAGACCAGGTCTCCCCGTATTGTCGAGTAGTGCTTTGAAGCGCGACGCTGTCCTCTGAAAGTGCACAGTGTTTGTCATCATTGAGGTGGTAACAAGAGGACGCCAAGCAGTGCTATATGGTATCGTAGTTAGCAAAGGGCAGCACCTTAGGCTCCAACTATTACGGCCAAGATACACACGAACACGTGTACATAAGTTTCCGAGTTCTCCGCATGTCGCAGCACGCAGAAACGTCCCTGTTTCAAAGACACCACAGCCTTGCCATCGTTGGCCACAATTTATCACCACCATAAGCTTTAAGGTTTTTGATTCAATTCGAGTACATCAGGCGGCTAGAAATGGCATTTGGTTCACTGAAACTCCGAGGTTTGTGTTACTGCGCCGCAGTAGATAGGTTTTTAGCATTTAGCTCATACTAGACTACTTTGATGGCTTTGAAGAGCTGTGAACCTCTGTACAAATGTACAACACTCATGAGAATAATAAAACCTATTTATCTATTTAGACGCAACCCGTAAAAACTGCCAAGCACGCTAGACGTTTCGCGCCATGTTCTAATTGGCAGCATTGACCCAGATTACCCATCACGCCTTATTTGTGTGGCGATTATGCATAGCGGACGGCTGCCACAGACCTGCCTGATCAGACAGGTCTATGATAGCTATAAGTTAATAGCAATACAATAGTTATCTGAAAGTGACCAAGTTAAATCGATTAAAATGGTTTAACCGCTGATATATATATATATATATATAATATATATATATATATATATATATATAAACTATATCGTTTAATATATATATATCTATATATATATATA
>QVRM01006168.1:0-39460 GCA_003439945.1 Dermanyssus gallinae
ATACCTGCAGGCTATCCAGAAACGAAACTCTCTCTCTCTCTATTACGTCTGTGCGTAACGATACGATATACACAATAGCTCACGGCTCATCGAGTTAGAGATCATCTCAGATCAAACTACGCTCGATTGATATAAGACTTATGACCGCTATGATGTACTATGCGTGCGACGTTTCACGCGTGTTTGCAAATCTGCTTTATGAGCTAGTACATATGTGTGTGACAGGTGCGAAATGTCTCTCCTTCCTGCCTCCGGTTTTCGATCAACTGAGCTTGTAAGACGAGCATATACTTGTAGTTCTTAGTCACAAAGCTCTAGGAGTGATCAGTTTTTTTTGTATTGATTGTGATGATCATGAAAACGGGGGTAAGTGATACGTTTTTGCTTCTGTTGTGGGCCGTTACAGAACCTCCTGAAATGGAGGGAAGGGATAGGATGAGTGATTGTATTATTATTATTATTATTGTTGTAGTGCCATTGATCATGGTCATGATTGCACGGACTGTAGTATCGGTTGAAGTTGCCGCGCGGCGTTGCTAGTATCCAGCGGCTAAATGAGGATGGATGCAGCAGATTTGGCCGAATTAAGATCAAAAACCGCCAACAGCAGCGGCGTGGTAGTCGCGTGGTAGCCACGCTCAAGTCAGGGTAGGTTTAGTTTATTCGGCTGTAGTGACAACAGCCTGGTCTGGCGACGGACGGGAAAAACGGAGTGCAAGAGAGAGTGCATGAGAGGGTGCAATAAGAGAAAGAGAGAGAGAGAGAGAGGGCCTGAGAACCAGAGAGCGATTCAGCGGAAGAACGCTCTAGGATCGACGGCGGCCCGCCTTCGCCCGGCGCGGCGGGCGGCCGAAAGCCGGTCGAGACGGTGCGGGAGGTACGATTGTTTTCGTTGGTTGTACAATTTTGCCCGTTCAGCAGTGGCAGCAGCGGTAGTCGTCGTCCGGTAGAGTTCCGACTAGTAATATTAGTATTTGAAGTAGGCGGTAGTTGCGGCAGCACCGGCGGCGCAGTAGCCGCAGTCGATTTGCATAATGATAACGAGACTTGGCTCGCCCGATAAAGCTTGCCGTTGTCGTGCCGTTGCTGTAGTAATGGAGAATAGCAGCCATTGTGGTAGTCTGTAGCGGCCGAGTTGTAGCAGAAGTAGTAGTTTTAGTAGCAGAACGCTAGCTACAGTAGTAGTAGTAGTAGTAGCGGGAAAAGTAGTAGCTGTAGTAGCGGACGTAGTAGCCGCTGGGATACGAGCTGGGTACCCCTTCCTGCGGTGTAACTGGCGGTGCCGACGGCCGTAAGGCCGCCTGTTTACGCCATTTAGTTCTTCTGTACGTCAACCTTCTCTATTCTACTGCTTTCTTTATCATCTATCCTCTCTCTCTCTTATTCCCGATACCTCGTCTAGTCTCTCTCCTCTCTCTCTCTATATATATATATATTATATATATATAAATCCTCTGTCTTTCACTCGATCTATCTAGCTTTCTGTCCTTCGTTTTCTTCAAGCTCTTTCTCCTTCTCGAGCTTTACTCTATGCAAAACTCGTGCAAATTTCGTAAAAAACGGTACCGCTTCGACGGCCGCCCACAAGCAGAGAAGAGAAATAGTACGCAAAACGTGAGTCGGCGGAGGAGGAGTGGGTTGCGAGTCGGGGCCCGTGCCCCACATTACGCTGCCTGCATGCAAGCATGTGATGGGAGCAGCGACGGCGGTAATTCACAATGGGAACGAGGCGCAGGAGAAGGAGGAGGGTGGGGGAGTAGGCAAAGACTGACGTGCACATGCCGGCTGCATGCATTCCCTCAGGACTTTGTCGTTTTTGGCTATGAGGCCCCCGGGTGTGAGCCCCCGGCAAGCAAACTGACTGTTCAGTCGTTCGTCGGGCGCTCGCTGGCCGGGCGGTCAGGTCGCCGTCCGCAGAGCACCCACCGGTAAAGAAGTCATTTCAAATGGCTGTGCGTGTCTATCAACGGAATGAACATGTCGCTGTTGTCATCGGCATCATCGTCGTTGTCGTCGTCGTCGACTCCTGCTGTCGTCGGCGGCCTGTGGCGACTGAGTAGAAAACTCGAAATAATGGCAATAGGGGAGTGTTTACGTGGAACGGAACTAGAGGCAGGCGGCCGCATGGACACCGAGGGGTTCTACTGACAAGAAATCCCGAATGAAAGCAGAAAACATTGCCGACGGAGAGTATCATCGTCGGAGAAGCTTCGGCGCCGATCAGCTTTACAACAAGGCGAAAGAAACAGTTTGACGTTTTGATCACCTAATAGCATCTATTTCAGTTGAGCACCAAAGGCTTTCAAAGTTACGAACTCTAAAATGTATTCCGTGTCGCCGCTGTGGTGATGGCAATAGTGATTACGATGATGATAGTGATGAGCTACGAAGTTAAACTTAATGTATTATGCTGATTAAGAGGCAAGGCATTGTTGTACAACCCACGCGTGTGCACGTGATACAATCAGCATTAAGGAAATGCCACACAGCTCCACTCAGCGAGTTGCCGACAGTACTTATAGGAGTGGGTTAATAGATCCACCTCAGTAGATAGACCGAATCCTGCGAGCACTCCCGAATTCTGTTGTTTTTGTTGCTGTTGCTGTTGTTGTGTTGTTGTTACGCGTGTACTTGTAATTTGGCATTTCACGAGTGTGCGGTTATCAGGTATCAACATCAGAGCGACTAGAAGCATATGTTTGACAGGCTCCCAATGCCGAGAAAGCCCAAGGACCCAGCCTAAGGCCAGACCACATGCTTAACTATGTCTACTATGGCACAAATATGCAATGTAT
The DNA here is from genome assembly GCA_003439945.1 of Dermanyssus gallinae. Classification (NCBI taxonomy): domain Eukaryota; kingdom Metazoa; phylum Arthropoda; class Arachnida; order Mesostigmata; family Dermanyssidae; genus Dermanyssus; species Dermanyssus gallinae. The sequence goes on from QVRM01006168.1 coordinate 2,796, forward strand.
ATCACTTACGACTACGCTATATAAAACTGTGCTCTACTTCAAGAAGAGTATGAAATACATTTCAAGTTGAATGCCGTCTTCATAGCTGTTTAGCTGCTTTCACCCATTACGAACGAGTGAAGTAGTGCGATGGTTCAGTATCCAGTGCTGTATGATTTCCCATTGTTTCCCCCATTCGCATCCCACTAGATTGTACTTAGTGCACATCTGCAGACCAATCCGACCAGTGCACAACAAAAAGCGGTGCTTGAAACTTTGCCAAGTTGTTCGAGATCACCATGCACTGCATCCACCTGCTGTGTATGTACGTTACGACTGCCACATGCAAGATGTAGGATCATATCGTGTTGTCAGTATGTCAAAGCTTCCATCTATTCCAATTTAAATTATCGTATCTGAGAGATACAGGCTACCTGCTTACACGCACCTCCCTGGTATCTTTATATCATATATGCTTAATGCGTAAGCTTGAATTTCGTGGACTTTGTAGCAAGATTCCCACCGTTATCAAGCTGCCTTCACTATTCAGTCGTAGTCTAGGGGTTCTTAGCACAACAATACCTTCCTTCACTCATGGGCAACACGGTAATACTTTGTTGCATCGTACGCTCTCTTTGGGCTCGGTTTGTGAAGCCCTACGTTCAGTGGGCCATTTTCTGTCCATTCCATGACAATTACGAACTAATATTTTAAACTATTTCGCGGTTTCATGCTCGTATAGCCTAGAAACGATCTCACGCGTTTGTAGCAATCACGAAGCATTCATTGAGGAATGTCGTATTAATTGTTAAGTTTAACGAATAGTGACTCTTGAATTTCTGTGGTTTTCGCAATGCAGGGCATCCGAATGTCCTCTAATTGCCTTCTTCGTTTTTGTTGAGACAGCGATACTCTGATTCGAAACTTTAAAAATCATCTGCAGAATAGTCAAATTAAACTAAATAAAGAAAAACGTTCAACTGTTCTTCTATCTTCAAATCAATGTCCTGAACAACTATCAATAATTTGTATTTTACCTTTTCCTAAAGTCATGTAGTACAAATGACATTTGGAATTTTTGAGCTTCAGTTCTCAGTATCGTATTCACTAAGCATGTAGACAATTCCTTAAGTTTTAATTGTTCAATTTCTTGTACCCATTCCTTAAGTTTCAATTGTTCAATTTCTTGTACCATTCCTTAAGTTTCAATGTTCAATTTCTTGTACCACTCCTTAAGTTTCAATTGTTCAATTTCTTGTACCATTCATTAAGTTTCAATTTAATAAATTAAATTTCACCACTATAACTTGGATCGCTCTTGATTTATCTTCATGTCTGTCTGAACGCACTCGTCGTGCTTACTCGTCATGCCAGTTGTCGCTACCCGACAGAAACTTCCAGTTGACCTACAAAACCACCTTGAAGAAACCGCTTCGTGTACCTGCTAGTGTGTTGCGGACCGGCAGTGGAAACAAATCAGAATTAGGCTCAGGGCATCTTTCACCGGACCACTTTAGCGATTGTGCCTAGAATGGCAGGGACATGTGACCGAGGCCACGGAAGAGGTAGCGCAGTTAGATGTGTACCTCTCCAGGAAGCTTTGGAATTGAATGTATGCGCTAGTCGGCACGTGCATACAGGGTACGTTGTGCATGGCTACCATCACTTGGTATGTTCGACCCAAGAATTTCACCAAGTTGGCAATCAATGTCGTTGCCGGATCTGCTCGCAGACGTGCATCAAATATCAGCGAGTTGCCAGACGCATCGGCGGTCTCCGCATCTTTCGACCCCGGTGAGACGGTCGCTGAAGTGTTCAAACGGTATATAGTTACCACTGTATAATAATTATGTGCCGTCTTGAAATGCGCAACTTCTTGCAGAATAAACAATACATATATAAACAAATATATTACTACCTATGCTGTTAAATGCATATAGACCTTTTGCTGATTTACCGATATAAACCGCCGCGGGCACTCATGTTTTTTTGTTTACAGCGCTAGAATTTTAGCCGCTGTGCAAATAAATGCCCGTCGCGTGCCCGTACGACTCGTAACGTAAGCTTAAGGATCGGCTGTTGGCTTCGTATTTACTGCACGGTGATAGCCGAGCCCTTCGGCGCCAAATGAAGACAGGTTGTTACGACCTCTGCGTTGCTGCAGCCCGCGACGGCTCTAGCATGCGGCCTGGAAATTCCAGCTTTCAGCTAAGCGGCATTACTGAAATGCTCGAGAGAGCGCCTCATCAAAATAAAAAAAAAAGATTACTGCTATTTATGAAATACTACAAGGACGACCGTGCAGTAGATATTTTTTTGCATTGTAGACCAGGAGGAGCATATCTACAGTGGCAATTAGCCTCTCGTTAAATAGAGGATATGACAAATCTAAAAACTTACCTTACGGCTCCATAAGCCTTGGGTCTTCAAAGCCATTCTGCATGGCGCACACCAATTAGGACGGTATTTTATAATATTTATATTAAATTTGTTACAACCTACCTAATTACATGTGTACTTGGCTGACAGTGCAGTGGAAATATAAGGAATTGCAAATATTCACCAAATACTGGTAGTGATACAAACAGGAGCGGAACAGTATTAATACAATATTTTGTTAATGCGTTTGTGTAGTGAGAATGCGCCAATCGCTAGTCATGATAAGATGTGACTGCAATGAATGTTACATTCTCCACAGAACTTGCATACGCAGTCACCGATCTCTGAACACAATCAAATGCAAACACAATGGCGTAATGGCAAAAGCCATGCCAGGTAATCTTGCGCACTGTCGATAATTTTTTGTGTGCGACTTCTTGCCATTTCTCTGAACAAAAATCGGGCTCTTCTGTAAGTTGCCTTTTGTATTGCAAATTTTACGGTCTGATCGTTTCTAAATGTTTCGTAGGTCTCAAGTACTGTCTTACTGAACAGCAACCTGTCGAGTACAAGATTTCCCACAATGGTGCGCTCTCTGCACAGCTCCGGCGCCAGGGTGGCTGACGCATTTAAACGCAATTTCAGGGTACGCTCCATAAATCAGGCTTCTAGCGGTCCAAGCGTTTGAGGTCACCTAATGCCAAGTGCGGCGGGACCACAGGGAAGCAGTGCTGTATTAGCGCAATTAGTTTATCTCGAAAATCGACACTCTTGTTCGCGAAACCCCAGTAGCATAATAGCAGCAGTTGCCTTGGTTCGTGTTAATTAGTTCTTAGTTCTCTGAGGTATATTGATCATACTATATGCTATATTTTACCCTAATCTGGAGTGGAAATAAATCTATAAAGTTCTTTGAGGTGTCTACTAAAAGCTAAGCGTACGATCAGAGTTCCACAACTAGTGACGAGAATTGACTGACAAGTTCTACGCTGGAACTCTTGTTCTGGAACGAACAACGTCGGGCCATTGCCAACCGGGGTAATACACACGTGAATAATGCTATATTGTTAAGGTGTTGTAGCGTAAACGCATGTATGTGTTTTCGTCTGTGCAGCTTAACTAATTTTAATTCTCATTATGTAGTTCTGTGCAATCCACTTACACACGGGAGGCTTGGACGGGTGCTTTCTTTTTCCCTACATACGTATAAGTAGGAAAATTTCGTTAAATTTATCTAGTGTGAATATGTATCATAAAACCTACGTGATAAGGCAATGCTAATTATTTATGTATAGAAGGCAATACAACAAATAGTAGAAATACTTAATTCATCTCAATAAAATTGTCCAAATATATCTCATCCATGGAATTTTTTATTACATCAATTTATATTACAATCCAAATTCTTCTTTTCAATGTAGCAAATAACGTATCTTCTAACTATACAATTTGTGCTACCATGTAACAACCAGCCGGAAGCGTTTTGTGGTGAATATTATAAAGCGGTTGTAAGCAAAAGGCTCTTGTAATCCCTGGTTTTGGGTCAAGATCTCTATGCCGATATTTAGATACGCCGTGCGAGAGACACCACGCTACTAAATGGTCGTTCAGAGGTTGACACTGTCTTGAATGTAATTGGCTACTTTGAATGTATATTAAAAAGTGAAAGGCGCAATAAATGCGAATGAAAAATAACATATACCGGATATAAACATGCACATTGTTATGTCCGATATTTGCCTAGATGCCATTAAGTTTGATATGAATAGTAGACATTGTCATAATAAGGCGTCTTGTTAAACGTTCCTTATATTATGGCTGAAAGTCCTGCATACTTCAGTAATGCATCTCGAGTACGTACAAGTAGCCTTTTATACTAGTGCCTTACTGCGTCGTCATACGTTACCGGGATAGGCGACCGTCGAACAAGCGGACCACTTCGTGTTACCCGTTTTTAATAATCAGTTGCCGCTATCTCCGAACGTACTCAAAGGGGGCGTCGCTAGGTCTAATTTCCTGTCGTATGCCTTAAACTATGTCCACAGCGCAGCTTTTTGTACGTAGCTGGTACTCTCCTGATACATAGCTACATCGCAGACGAATCGGTGATATATAGCTGACGCAGCAAGAATATATCACTGTCGTCTAGCGTCGAAAAATCACGACTGGAATCATCTCCATAGAAACAGGGGTCAATAACCTATCGACATTTCCATCATAGAGCTAGAAGCCGCAATTTTTATTACCTCAATATTTGTGAGTATGAACGGTTCAACCAGGTTCTAACGTGATCAGGGAGGACGTTTCAATGCGGATTAGAGAAAGACGTAGTAGTCCGCAAAATGGTCTCTTTTAGGCGGGGGAGAGGGGGTTAGATTAGCGCTGCGCAAAAAGTGCCACGTGAACAAGTTGTTCTCTGATACTTCGGGAGGCGTGCAATCTGTTACTCGTCACAAAGCAAAGTTGAGGACCCTCTCTTCTTCCCCTACTAACGTACCAGAACGAGATGACGTTGAAAGCATAGCTCTTCTTCCCACGGAAGGCACTATAACAACATGCATGTATACATTACGCATCATCTACTAGCTAATTAATGGAAGGAATCACAAAAACCGCTATCGTTGGCAGACTAACATGATAGGCAGCTGTAGAGCATGAAGATGTGTTCCACGGTGTTTGGCCTGAATGAATCAGGGGCAACAACGTTGTCTGTGAACCGCCGCCGGACAGATATGATGACTGTTATGATGCTAATGCTGATGACTGCTGTACTACTGCTGCTGCTGTTGTTGCTTTTCATGACGGCGATGCTGGGCGGCGTAATCGCAAAGGTCTTCGTCTGCAACCCCGCTTCTTTATGCGCACGCTTTATTCATCTCTGTTCCTCTTTCGCTCGTTCTGCCCATCGTCATGAAAGGCATGGAGCCGTGACGTTCATGACTGCGTCGGCCCCTGTCTGGCTGGGGGGCTGGTCGCGTGGACGAACCACACGTTTGTTGCCTAGACAGAGTTTGTTGTTGTTGTTGTTGCTGTTGTAGCTGTTGTTGCTGTTGTTGTTTTCCTCTTTTCCCGACTTAAACATTATTCACTTCCATTGGCTACTACAGAGGCCCTTCCGCGGCCCGCCATTCAACAGCGGGCGGATGGAACAACGCAAAGCAGGCGGCCACCGCTGACGCCTATTTCGTGCTAAACCGTTTCCTTCTCTCGTTCTCTCGCCGCTTCAATTCTCCTCGTTTCTCTGTGTGTCCCTCTGGTTCGCTTCTGCTTCTGCTCGTTGCGGATACGCATGTGGCGACAAGTCCGACGGTACAGGCGCCGCTTGTCATAGAGTGGACAAAACCCGTGCTGCTGCTGGCCGACCGTTGTGGTTGCGGTAGCGACAACGACGAGGAGTCGCGTGTTACCCCAGGTCCCGCCACTGGCGCGGCAGCGCTGTAGTCAGTGTTGACGTTCGTCCTTGTCTAACCCCCCGACTACCCCAACTAGCCCAAGCGATTCCAACTATCCTTCTCCATGCTGCTTCCATTCTTCCCGGCATGGCGGCATGGCGGCGCGCAATGCATGTTCTGTGTCAGCTGTCCGCCCAAGCGAGTGGAGAAACAGGGACGCGCAAGCGTATACGGCTTTGTTGTTGTTATTGTTGCTGTTGTTGTTGTTGTTGTTGCTGTTGTGTTACCATTACTAGTAGAACTTTAATATTCATGAGACGCAGCATCGGTCAGTCAATCGTCTAGTCAAAAGTAAGTAAGAGAAGTCTGTCACCCGTCCTCGGCTTCATCCCTTCTCTTTATCGGTTCCCGTTCATTTGATGTTCCTTTTTTCGGGCCATCTTCGTCGCAGACTGCTAACTAACAACGGTTGCTTACAGTGTCCTTTACGGAAACAGCAAAGACGGGCGCACGAGGCAGACAGCTCTGCAGGAGGAAATAGGTCTAGTCTAGACCACGAGCAGAGTGCCTGCTGGGTACCCCAACATAGATGATGGTTTGAATTAAACAGATGAAAAAAATACAGCCGCCTAGACAGCAGTCTTTAAAAAGAAGAGGAAGAACAGACATAAGATGAAGACAGAAAATAAGGCAGAGGCAGTAGAATGTAGACAAAACATAGGAGATTACAAACAGAGTGGAGAATGGCGATAGGCTGATGGTTTTTGGCAATGGTAATTGATTCTCGAGCGAGACAAGCAAAAGCAATGTGAACTGGATGAACGGAGCTTGGGAGGGCAATATAGAGTACAAGAAGAGGAAGCAGAGAGACGAGAGCAGCGGGACAATAAAACACAGGAGAAAAATACAGCGGTAAAAGACTCACTTATTACTACACTAAAAGGAACAGTGGTGAATTTATGCTTGGATGGAGCGATGCGCAAACATCCAATGCATACCGCAATGTTGATTGATATGGATAAACTGATTGATATATGAATGGACAAACAAAGGGGAAAGCGAAGGGCGTAAGAGTGGGCTATAGAGGAAACAAGGTAGTGTGTAGTGGTCAGGAGTCTGCAAATATGAAACTTGGCAAACGGCTTCAAATGTTACGACAAATGACGAGTCTAGGGCACAACTACAGAACAGTTTTAGAAACAGATCATGTGCGAGGCTGTGGCATAGAAAACCGAAAAATTGAAATCATGAGGTCGAGGCAAGACATACCGATCTCGAATATTAGAGAGAAAAATAAGAATGTACAAGAGCTTAATGCAAACATTATGCTTCTCTCGTTGAAATTAGTTTTAAATTCTCGTAAAATATAGATACATATGTAAAGCTTGGTCAAGCTGTAGAACCGTATGCTTAACTCCGCTTCCTACTGACCTCTAAAGACCGCTAGAGCGGGCTTGCAACACAAACTCATTTGACTTTCCAATAATGACTGGTTGTTAGTTTACCTGATGCTAGTTAAAGTCTTTGAAGGGCTCTGTTAATCAACTGAGGCATGGATATCGCAAAAGACTCAGGGAAAAAGCGGCGTTTTTCTAAAGAATTGATCTAGGAAGAATGTTACAAACGCATTTGAGTAAAACTGTCATGCTGATATTGCCGACAAAAGCAGAACACCGTCGTTTAACAAACAGTGCAGGATGGCTAAAGAAGAAGACGAGTTGGCACAATAATACGTTATTATTTTTCTAGTAATGAGGCTGTTGGTTTTTGGTTGGTAAAGTGTTTAGTTAAAAGCGCTTATAAGTATAAGCAGGAATGTACTAGGAATACAAAATAGAGAGCGCTAAGTAAGGCTAACGATCGTTCTTACGTGTGGCTAAGGCGTACCAAAAGGCAATGCTGAAAAGTTGAAACTGGAAGCAGTTGGTAGAACCTCACGGGAAAAGCTAATGGGTAAGCATTGATACGGAACACTTGTTTTGTACCGTGCTAGCAAGCCCCTTCCAACACATGTATAAACATCAGAAAAATCCAACCGTTTAGAAGGCAGCGGCATTGAGTGTCATCTCTCAAGTCAAGAAAGCAGAAACATAAAGGTGAATAGCAAAATGGTTTTATGTTTAAAATACTCTTAAGAATTACTCTAAGAACACTGACAATACGCATAGAGAAGAAAGAAAAAAAACAGAGGAGCAATACTGATTTGCGAGGGTATGGGAAGGTTAACCCCATGAAGAGCACAATTGGGATCACTATATCAACAGGTGGCAGCATATTTGGCTAGCATGGTAACCACGCCCAAGATGGAGTCACAATGGGCCACTACAGCAGTTGTTGCAATTAAAAGTTCACCTTTGCTATCAGTACAGGCGACAGTCGTCTTTTTGAAGCTTAACATATGCCGATTGCCACGCACGGGGTATCAACAATATGTGATAAGGTGCTTTTTTTCCCAAAGGGGGTTATCAGGTTTTCGAATACATGCGGGAATACAATTGTCCATATATTAAAACGTGGCTCGCCATTGACAGAAGTATTGAACGTTTTGTGGAATATGGTAAAGATAAGCGCTTTTACGTCTATGCATAAGCAGAATTAGAGAGGAAAATAAGCGATACGAATGAGGCGATATTAGGGCAGCGACAATGAGGCACATTGAATGGAGAGACAAACGTTTCACTATGTTCCACAATGTCATCACGTACCGGGCAGCAACGGGGTCTTTGACGAACCGCAAGATTAATGCAAATGCTTAACGTGTTGAGATGTATGTGATAGGTATCACGCTGCAGTGTACTCGGCAGTCCAGTCAAAGGCGGAACTACCAAAATTGTAAATCGATTAAACGCTGTACTCATGTGCATAACTTAAACATGGCGGAATTTTCCCTTCTATATACCAAAGGAGTGTTTTTTTTTGTTTATGCATGTACAGCTACTTATTCCGCTGTTATATATATACATATATATATATATATATATATATATATATATATATATATATATATATATATATATATATATATATATATATATATATGTAGACTTATTATTTTAAAAGCCTATAGTAATTTGAGTAGTATCCTTCCTTGCGTGACCACTTTGCCGGAAAACATTAGAGATTGAACATGTACGTTTATAGTTAAAAGATGCTACGTCTTTCTATTCGAGCAACACCAGTGACGGCTTGGGAACCTTACTTACGGGCGACTTTAACGCAGCAAGAGAAACATGGGGATAGAAGAAAACGGACACAAGAGGAAGAACCTAACTCGATTGGGCAGTTAGTCATGACATATACGTACAGAACAAATGCAAGGACCCTACCTTTCACAGGGCAGATCAATACTCACATATTGAACGCTTGGCGATGACACACTAGCTTGCAAAATAACGGGTTGGGAAGTCTTCACTGAAGAAGAAGACGAAGAAGACCTCAGTCACCACTACTGCATAGAATTCACGGTAGAGGCGGGGTCATCTAGGCCACACGCAAGCAACAAAGTTCGCTACAGGATCTCCGAAGAATTCTTTAAAACAGAAATCAGCAATGCAATCACCGACGCGGGACTACCCCAAAACCCAGAGGAGCTCCAAGAACTTCTGATAATAGCATAAGCTCGAGCTACAAAGCCCATACACCCAAAGCGGGCCAACTAGCTGCCGAGGTACTGGTGACACAGGACCATTGCTCAGGATTTTTCAGACCTATTTCGTTCGAATTGAAAAAGCTTCCCCAGCAAGCTCTATTTACTGCTAGGAGGGAGCGCAGGATGACTCGACCCTCACTCTTCTAAAGTGCCAGGTACTGAAACAGGCCAAAACCACAGCAGTTTTGTGACTCAGGAACAAATGGTCTAATAAGGGAGACGGGAGAAAAGTAAATCCCAGATCCTCCCAGAGGAGCTCTTAAGGAGTTCGAAGACTACATTTGCGGCATGGCTCCTGTGTGGAAGCTATGGCTACAGAGGTACTAAAGGAAAAAGGTGCCCTGGGAAGGCCCTGGAGAGCAAGATTTCCGTTTACTGTACTCGAATACAAAATTACTCTGAATAACGCGGGTTCACAGGTGTTGATACAAGACACGTCGAACATTGGGAAAACACGTGAGTGACCCCGGCCTAATTATCCAAATGGCACTCGCCACTTCTTCTGATGGCCCATAGTACTCTTCTATGGAGATCTGGGCAATCAGAGAGTAAAGCTTAAGGGAAGAGGTGCGTGTAGTGGGTTAGGGTCTCAGCGGGCTAACATCCATCCGTTGCGGTCGAGTGCCACACTGTTGGAGATGGGAAGTGGGACTCTTCCCTTTCCCTACTCGCAGCAATAGTACGTAGAAGTATTTAACCCTCCTCCAAAAAAACTGATTCTTTGTTGTTTTTCATCGCGCTAGTTGCTTTTTAGTTCCTAAGGTCCCTGCGGTTATATCTAACTATCTTTAATTGATGATAGCTCAGGCTCCAGAAAGATACGAAGTAAACATTTACCTAGCATAGCACAACAATCTGACGGTAACTGTGATAGCTCCTTATTGCAGCTGCATTGCTCAAATGGGCAGCTTGGTCTAAATTATAGCACACAACTGTGCCAATGGGTTCAACTTGGCATAGGTTGAACGTAAAAATGGAACAAATGTGTTATCTACATTAGAGGCGCCTACATCAATTTTTATTCGTATACATCGTATTGCTCTCAATAATTACGTATTAGCAAACATGATGGTAAATATTTATACAGAAAATCTAGAAACGTTATGTACAAGGTTACTAGATATTTCTGTCATACGTGGTACAAAATTCGCGTAATTTAAATAAAGCATTAACGAGAGATATACGCCTACTGCCGTCGAAAGATGGGAATAAGAGGCAGCATAGGCAGACTTCAGGCATATATGATTAGACAGGGAAATAGGGTAAAACACCATGAAAACAATCGTCAGAACTTTGCAAGAGCATTTCGCCGCGATTTCGCTTGCGAACATCACACCAGCGTGCACATTCCATTACTAATAGAAAGGCGGCGTAACAGTCAAAGGCAAGACGGCATTACCTACCTACGTGCCTTTACGCTGGAAGGACAAAAGCACTCAAATTCGCTGGCAGGCGGTTTGTCGCTGCAAAACTCGTTGAACAGTTCAAACGCACCAGATATAGTTGCCTTCATAGACGGACCCCCATAAATGCAAATGTGCAACGGTGGGGCTCGAACCCGCGCACCTATGTGTCTCCTCCGGTTGCGAGGCGGAGACTTAATCCACCAAGCCACCGGGCTCGACTATGAAGCAATGTGAAAAACAGTTCCGTGGACGTTAAATCTTGGCTGAGGGTCAGCCCGAAAACTTTAGATATAGTTGCCAATTTGCATCAGACATCATACGAGTAATTGACTTTTACTGTTAACTATTAAACGGCCGCAGGTAAATATTAATACTGCCAGATCTGTTTATGTCGCAGTGAAAAAAATACTATCAAATACGCGTTCCCTAATCGGTTGCAACAACACGCATTGAACAATGCGTGACATGTAAAACCTTTACGCTGTGTGTGTGTGTGTGTATAACAACGATAGCAATAAATAACAAAGAACAGTCAGCTAGCCAGCGTTCGTCCACTCTTGCTTTAGCGGTACTTATAGTCCTTTTTAGCTATATTTTTTCTCTGCGATACGTTGCGCGTCTTATGTTTTCTGCTTCTGTTGCTGTTATTGTTGTGGTTGTTGTTGGTGTTGCCGCTGAGACCGCAGTTGTTGTTGTTAGCAGGCGTTGCCCCTGTGCAAAAGTTTGCTGAGAGTTTGCCTGACAAAATCCAACGTGTTACGGTGAAACGGTTGGGTCGTTCCGTTTCACGTCGCATCATTCTGAGCGTTTCGTGCTGTTCGTTCGCGCAAACGATGACAAGATGATTCATCTCACTGCGAAGAGCGACCCTTAAGCTATCTTCAAGCCGCCCGAATAGATGTGAGATTGGCACCCGACTGCCGTCGCCATTTTCCTTCGCTGGCGCGTTCTCAAGAAAGGAGAAGTAGAGAGAAGGCCGCTGACGACTTGGCCGAGGCGCTCAGACTCGAGGCTACTTCGGCGGCCACGCTAAACTCCCTCGTCGTGACCGGTGTGTTATCTTACTACGGCACCCGTGTGCTACCTCACTCGAGGTCCCCAGGCGGCAGGCTCAGCTGAAAGACGCTAGGCTAAGACATAACCGCGATTACAAAGCTGACGATAACAACGGCACGGCGCGTAACCAGGAGTGGAATGCCAAGCAAAGCAGCAGGCTAAAATGACGCCAATCTATGCTAACTAGAAAGTTAATACCTAAAAGACGCAGATTACCAATTATGTTCTTCTGTGGTGTGCCGCAAAAGTAGTAAACCAGTAGTTGTTGGTGCTAGGTTATGGTAGCGTTTGTTTCCTGGCAATGGAATTCCTTAAACCTTCAGTAAGTGGACTTTGAGGTAGCCTGCCGACGGGGCACAACGTCAGATGGCCAAAGAAGCCGCGTCCGTACAGAATCCAGGTTGAGGTGGTCGGCCCAGGCAAGGCGTTGGGGTAAAGCGGTTCACTCATGCTGAGCTGCTTACTTAGAAATTGTAATTGCTTATTGTTGTAGTCCCTAGTCATAGTGGGAAAAGTCGTAGTACTAAACCTGAGAAAAATTCCCTGTCGGATTCGCGGGGTAAATTTGAGTTAGCTGGGGAAGACCCAGATCCTTTTCCCTCAACAGCAGCAACAATAACAAAAACGCACACTTGTCTCCCGTTAGCCGGACAGATGCTGCTACACGTACAGGCGGATAAACGTAACGACAAGCGATCCACAAATCATTGACTAGTGCTTGCGCCTCTCTCCTTCTTGTCTTGCTTCTCGACGTTCTCTTCCTTTCGGCTTTGCAACTTGAATTACTTAAAGTAAGTGTCATAGCTGCCATCTATTTGCAGACCATCATTGCTTCTATTTTCCGTAATACATTTCTAGTGTCACATAGAGTAGCCTCGTCTCATTGTCGGATTAGACCGCTTAGGCTTTTCATTACATGTGGTTTTCTGATTAAAAATTCGCACTTGCACTGATCTGCAGCAGCAAAAAGCACAACGAAAACCTCTGTTTCGCAAAGACCAAAACTATCGTATATATATATATATATATATATATAGTAAGGTACGAACACTTTCGGTCCCGGCACACCCAAGCTTCTCCTATGTTTTGTTATTCCTAAAATGATGCTTGGATGTATCAGTGCAGAACCGTACACGGGCATTAGCCTTACAGAAATAGTCATGTCATCGCACATTCTATCAATAAAACGCACTTAAAAAAGTGTTTGATGGAGAAGCACAAGCATTCTAATATGAGTTTCTAAAACCAGACAGGGTCAACACAGAGAAAGTCTATACTGGATGAAGTAAAAGCTGCGCAATTAGCAAATTCGCCTCTTCAGAACGAGAGGACAACGCTACGTCGCACCTAGCACAAATGTATCGTGCTAACATTCCACATCTGCGGGGGATGTTTTGGTGCATCAACCCTACTGATCTGACCTCGCGTTATCCGACTATAATCTCCGAAATTGAAATTTTAATACTAGTCTTGTGCTAGCCCCTATGTTTAAATAGTCCTAGGTTTACTAATAGTGTTATACTTTTTTTTATCTATTTATCCTTTGGAAGAACCTGATTAAGAATAACATTGACTCTTATAATATATAGATGATTAATTATATTTATTATATAAAAATCTAATGACTAGTGTTACATTTAACTTTAAAATGTTTTTTATATACACACGAGTTACTATTACGTTGGCGATGCGCAAAAAATAGTAGCACACTCTCAATTATTGGCATTAGCTTTTTAAAACTAATTTGTTTCTATTCAGAGGACTTGCCAGCAGTTGCCTAAGAGCAAAAAGTGATCGACCTATGTCACAGTTTGTGTCGATCTATGTCACCACTTTTTTTGATTTCGCTATACTTGTTGCACTTTTGACTAAAGTGTCACATGCATTTGCCCTTCTAAAACGCAATAATGTTCATAATTCTTCTTTAGTACAACGCTCTTCCATACTACGAGAATTGACCTTGGCTCAGCAACTGGTTTAAGACTGCGTAGGTGAACGTTTTATGTTAAATTTAGAGATTATTAATGTTAAAGTGATTATTAATGTTCTTATGTTAAAGTTTTTGTGATACGTTTTTGTTACGTGCAAGTGCGCCTGGATGACCACATAGAACTTTGCTTGGCCCGTTCATGTATCTTCTCTACACAGGACTTCAAAATATTTAAAATTAACAGATACGTCAGGTTGCTCTTCATGTTCAGTTGAAAACCATGATCACGGTGAGACATACTACGTCTACTTGGTGAGTAGCTGCACAACTTCACGGAAATGTAAATGTGTCAATATGCATAACTGTAGCCTTTTCATGAAGTGAACCGTTATTTCTAGCATATTGTGACTTTATATCTGATTTAGAAGAGCATATCTCCTTTGGAGTAGTTTGCAAAGAATGCTGACTCGCTCAAATGAAATTGCAGTATGTGGTTGTGAAGCACCATTACTCGCTTTAGAAGCGTAAGCTTAATGCGATATTGTAGAGTGATGTCGTGCGCTTAGAAACTTCTAGATATAAGTAATTGTTTGCAAGACCACAGGAGCTATGTTGAGGACTAAATTGCGCATGGAGGTAGCTAGACAGAAAGATTCCGAGATGACGTAATTACTCTCATTACGCCATTAACGCTTTTTTACAGAGTTACCAATGTGCTCACGGAGCACGTGCATAATCTGAGACGCTCAAAACTATGCCAAAGTATGTGAATAGATCCACATATAAATTGATCAGCACCGGGAGCCACTCAGCCAACATTTAATTTAACGTCGACGGGTTTGCTTTTGCATTGCCTCCCCCCCCCCTAGATCGTATACATACAAACGTGCACCAGTGAAAATCCAATTTGTTTTGCATCTATGCGTCTCCTACGGTCGCGAGGCGCACGCAAATGGACCACTCCACTGGGCTTGACACGCTTGGGAAGCAAAGAAAACAACATCGAGAATAGGAAGAGAGTAAGATTGTCAATCTGTGCAAAGTCGGCAGTCTGAGGCCAGACCGTTACTGCTCACGGCACCGCCATTTCATCAACTTTGATGAAGTTTATTTGTAGAATAGATACGATAAGAACCAACAACACACTTGCGGCTTGTGTCGTACGAAGAACCATAGATGCTTTAGGTCCGTTGTCGAACACTGATTTAGAGTCAAAACAAAAACTGTAAAGCGACCTCCTTAAAATGTGTCTAATTCTACCCAACACAACTAGATGATGCTAGAGATGTTGTGGTTAGGCTGCGTCATTCAGCGGCGGTGGCAAATGTGCATCTTTGTAGTCAAAATCTTGCTGAGTGAGTCTATATCGCTCCGTCCGCTGGTGATTATTAGAGCGCCGTGGTCGTTGTGAACGATATCTTGGTTGTTGGAGTGTACGTTCAACAATGTGTTCAATGGTCTGTCGTATTGTCTTGCTCGCGCCGTCTTGTATCGACAGCGTAGTAGGCAGTTGTTCTTTTGCTGTACTAGAGCTGGCTTTCTCACAATCTCATAGCCGCCCTTATTTTGATTCAAGGCGCGCATACTACATGTGGACGCAATTCTATAAACGATTGGCATATAGTTCTTAGGTTTGGTAAGCAACCTGTGCCTGTCAGCTATTGCTCTCCATTTGTAAAGTTTTTACGGATGATCGTTTTAAATCTCGATTGTTCCAAATACATTTCTCACACAAAGACGCGTTTGCTGCTGTCGCACAAGGGAAGAATACAATAAATTATGAGCATCGGCGTTCATCAACCGAATAGGCTGTGACAGAGTGAGCTTATGCACCCACTTCGCCGCAAGTTCCCACTCAAACAGACAAATCCAGCAGTGAATGAAGCATTTGCAAGACACCGCTGTAGACGTGAGGAAATATCAACATCTCAAATGATTTTCTCTGATACCAAATACCGTTTTCGGCAAGTCCGCATGCCTACGCCGGCAGGGGGGGGCAGTAACATTTCGTTGTTGTAGTTTTGAGTGGAGGCACAGAAAGTGTTCACAGCTGTATTAGAAGCGCACGCATGTCGGACGTAACCGTCTTAGAGATATGAAACTACCTATCTAGGCATATGTCGGGGCCGCTTACGTCAGGGCTGTTGACGACGAAACTTTCTTCGAAACAGCTTTCCAAGAACACAATGTTTGCTGTGCTCGTTAAAAAGATGCGATGTACATCTGTCTGCCATCTGGTAGATAGCATGTCACGCCAGAGTTTTCGGCCGCTGTTGCAAGCGTGCAGGCAACGTGCTGAAAACTACGACGTATGTTTTGTTCAAATTAATTCGTAGAAACAATTCGAGAAGTCGCATTTCAGCAGAGTTGTCTTCGTAGCTTAGCGCACAGCTACGAACGACACTGGCACAATCGAATGAAGCGTTTTGCGCCAAATCTGAGCTCGAATGTTGTTTGTTTCTCTTGTGCTAACACTTTCTAGGTCTTTGACACGCAGCGGATCGGGCGGTATGCTTCTGTCGCTACACTGCGACTACTGCTACTATTACTTCTACTACTACTACTAGTAGTACTTCTACTACTACGATAAGCAATGTAAGCAAAAATTGGGTTGCCTGTTGCTTGCTTCAATTGGACCTTCGGGCTGATTGAACCTTGGACGTCCGCCGTCTAACCGTCTGCGCCGCACCATACAAGTAATAATCATATTTTGTCGGAACTCAGTCGCCCGATTCTTTAGGCATCGTCGTCGTTGCGCTTGCTTTACTCAGCTAACAGAAAAAGAGTGAACGCTGCTTCTGTGCAACGTGATGCTGACAGTTCCGAGATGCACACTAGTATGATAGTGTACATAGATAGTGCAGCAGATGTTGAGGATGGTAGGACAATAACTAGTGACAGTTTTCTTTAGTAGTTCCCATACCCCATGGTTTCCTTGTTGTCGTCGTCGTCGTCGTTGTCATCGGTATCGAAAGTGCCGCCAGTTGCAACAAGCGTCATAAACATCCATTCGAAAACTCTGGGCTCCATCTATTTTTTTGGTGTCACGACAGACTTCGGTAGTAATGTATAATAAACCAGATATCGGTAGTAATGGATAATAAACCAGAAATCGGTAGTAATGGATAATAAACCAGAAATCGGTAGTAATGGATAATAAACCAGAAATCGGTAGTAATGGGTAATAAACCAGAAATCGGTAGTAATGTATAATAGACCAGATATCGGTAGCAATGTAATATAGAAACAGAGAACAGATCACGCAAATGCCTGAGGCCCTATTGTAATGTCTTTTTCTCTGTCGGTTTTTTTTCAAATTCGCTGCCCCGCTAGTTTTCATTCGACCCATTTATTCCCTTCCCCTTTCCCCCCTCTTTCTCTTCCTCACCTCATCGCCCCATTTATTTATCTATCTATCTCTGCCCTAGGTCAGCCTTTCGACCAGCACAAAGTGCAAAGCAGCCGGCAAGCTAAACGCGGGCAGGGCGGCGGCTTTTAGCGCCTCTTTGCGTCTGCGACTGCGACAGACAGGATCAGGCCACAAAGCCGGTCAACGAGAAAATAACTATTCGGAGGCAGCTGAATCCAGCGGATCGGCAAACAAAAGCTCTGTAAAAGTGGAGGTGGTTGTTCGAGTCATCGTTGTCAAGGTTGTTGTTGTTGCTGTTGTTGTTGTTACTGTTACTGTTGTTGTTGCTGTTGGTATCTTGGTATTTGCACATGGAGCAACGACCACAACAACAACAACAACAACAACAACAACAGAAACGAAGACGACGGTGGGGCGCTGTGTCCCTATGGCAGGCTGGCAACACCGTTGATCATGCTGCCTGCTACCGTAAACGGTTGCTCATCGACAATTTCGTTGTTGTTGTTGTTGCTGCTGTTATTGCTGTTGTTGTTGTTGTTGTTGTTGTTGTTGTTGTTATTGTTGTTGTTGTTGCTGTTGTTGCTGTTGTTGTGTTTGCTGTTGTTGTTGCTGTTGTTGTTGCTGTTGCTGTTGTTGTTGATGTTCTTGTCCTGTAACTTCAGTTTGTTATGAGCGCATGCCGATACACCATCAATTGCCTTTTCCTAGGTATCGCACGGCAATCCCACATATTGCGTCGGAACAGAACAACTACATGATAAAGTGAGGTTAGTACTTGTTTCTAAAAACAGGAGAAATAGACTACACAAAAAAATGTCCTACACAACTGTTTGAATTTAGTGTGTTTGTTGTTGCACTGTTAATCGTTTTAGGCGGCTAGCGTCAGTACCAGTAGATCTGCAGTTGGCATGCGGCGTTAAGGAAACACTACCTTACCACCTAAACCTACTTGCGTATGGTCCTTTTGGCAACCACGCGGTGCTATACGTTCTCGGAAGAAGATCTCAGCGCCGATACTGCTGTCGCCTTTCCCAAACAAAGAGGCGTCGTCCTGTTTGCATCCAGGTCCGGGGACGGCTTCGGTCGTTTCGATAACTGCAAGACTATGCTGTTAGCGCTCCCCATAGACGTGCTGTTGGACATATTCGGTGGATATGGGAGGATGAAATTTATAAAAGCAGTTATTCTGTCTTTTTTCTCCTACATAGTTGTGCAAAATCTACGTTTGCGGGAGAACCAGTCAACTAGCTTGCGTAGCAAAAAGCGAATAGCCAGATTAAGGAAAGTCATAAAAAGTCAAAATGTTACGTTAACGCTTTTTTGTGCAACATCGTATTTTTTTCCATTACGACCAAAAATGCACGTCAAAAAGACTTCTCTCAGGCAATAGCAGATTTAATGCCCACTACATTCGTACCAAAGTGATGGTGCTGCGTTACGTATTTGCCAAGTGACTAAGCTTTTTCGACAGTCATAGTTGTTATGTTTCACGTTGAAGTTTTCACGTCCAGAACCGTAGCATTTTGCCAAGACGTTTCCGCCCCCTCTTTCCATTAGAAAAAATTATTCTCTTGCTGAGTTCTACCAAACCTCAAAATATGTACCTAACTATCTCATACACCCTATGCAAGTATGCATGCCTTCGCTTTCGATATGACTGTCGAAAAAGCTTAGTTACTTGGCAACTACGTAACGCAGCACCATCACTTTGGTACGAATGTAGTGGGCATTAAATCTGCTATTGCCTGAGAGTAGTCTTTTGGACGTGCATTTTTGGACGTAATGGAAAAAATTACGATGTTGCACAAAAAAGCGTTAACGTAACATTTTAACTTTTTATGACTTTCCTTAATCTGGCTATTCGCTTTTTGCTACGCAAGCTAGTAATGTATACTTTATTGTGCAGAATTTTCCGCCAAACACGCCGGTATGATCGGACTGTGTGTTGACTGGTTCTCCCGCAAACGTAGATTTTGCACAACTATGTAGGAGAAAAAAGACAGAATAACTGCTTTTATAAATTTCATCCTCACTCCGAAACAAAACGTTTTCCCGGCTTCCACCCATTGGCAAAAATGATTTTCTCACCGAGTTTGACCATACCCTAGCGTTTTGGACACACAAATAGGAACACCCTGTATATATATATATGCTTATTTATCTGAAATGCAATCCTCTCTCTCGAGCAAACCCACCGCATAGCAGGGAAAAGTTCTGATAGAGCAATACGTCGACACGCAGCTTAGTCTAACTCTCACGGGGAGGGGGTGGGGTGTAACATTGTACTCCAGTGAACGTTTGCCGAAACTACCTTAGTTCTCCGTCTAGACCTGGTCTCGACTACTTGCGCAAGATGCTAAGCACCGCTGCAGAGTTGCCCAGTACCCGCCGCAGGGTTGCCCAGTTCCACCGCGGGCCCGTTATGAGCTCCATGACAACTTTTATCAGTGAAAGTCGCTAGGACGTGAGCATTGGCAGCTAGCCTGAGGCATAAATTAAATACCCTACCAATAATTCTCTCGGTTAGTTTATCTGGGCCGATTGTAAATTTCAAAGGCATGAGGCCAAAAGTACCTAGAGTCTACAATACTGATTTACCTCTGCCAAGGATAGGGCGCCACCAGCCTGGGCCGCACCGTGACTAACTATTGAAGGTGCTAATAAATCAGACACGACCACTGACGGCCCACACCAGTGTTCTCGCACGCTCAAAGGCTGTTGGCATTACTCCACCAGTAGTTAAGTTTTTTTCGTAGTATGACACGCTCACAAAGACTGAGGCACTTTGTAACGGGCACATATTTTGACATCCCGCTGTTCCAGACATGCCCATGCGTGATGAGATCCCAGCAATAAAAGACGGCTGGCGGCTACCTTAACCCTCTTTTTCCACGCGTATAAAGGTAACCCCCTCTAGGAAGGAGGTGTGAATTCTGAACTTGGTATCGCCAGTAGTTGCAACATCCAGCTGATGTGAACCAATTGCCGATACTGTTACAGCCCTAATGGTAGCGCACCCTATTCTTAAAGCCAACCTACAGAGTGTAGACGAGCTTGCTCTCGGGCGAAAAGAGACGACTTTCTTCTTGAGAGCAAATAATGGGGTGTCGGACTGTAGTGCAAACGTGTTCGAGAAGCCAATAAGTCTGGCGGTGCGAGAAAAGTTCCCCCCTTCGGAGACTTTGATTATAGCTCGTATTCAGATTTCACCCTCAGGCACCTACCTGGTATTAGCCCTAGTATTTTGGTATACAATGTTTTCAACTCTTAAACCCTGCAGGATGCGGCGAAGTTTCTTTTTCGTAGTCACTGCAATAGAACGGATGTAGTTTCGAATCCGTGGAAGGTGCAACATCTCCTGCGTGAACGAAAACAGTGAGTGTTAGACGGATTTCCTGATCGCCTTGGACAACACCCGGACTAGCTTTGCATGTCGGATGGCATTCTGCATGTGTCTGACCAGTTCCTCCAAGGTGACCAATGCACCAGTGACGGACACCTGTCTAGGGATTGTTACCATTGCCAAAACTTTTATTAATTATGAAACTTTAAAGCTCAATAATGAATGATTGAATTTAAATACATTTATCTACATACATTTGTGTATTATTTATATGCATAGTATATATATATATATATATATATATATATATATATATATATAGAGTGCACTTAGAGCCTTTTTGAAGCGGTAAAGGGATTCGGTCCGTGACTTGTTCAGTTGACTTACCCTACCCATTGTGGAAAAAACACACTGCGGGTTCCTATGTTAGCATACAACTTTTGCGCCTACCGAGATCGCGTTTGCACTAGTTCCTACTCTCGATCGAGCAACAGGTAGGCGTGCAACAACTTTTGTAGTACCCTCAGTATCCTTGAAGTTTAGTCAGCACATTGCTTGTTTGATTCATCTGTTTTTTTACAATTTTTCTCTACCGATAACCTAAACGTTATAAAATGCATTTCCGTGAATTAACCACAATTAAAATTGAAAAATAAATAATATATATATCGGCATCGGTGGAGATGTACAGACTCATATGGTCTGTAGTAAAGCAGTTGTCGCCGCAAATACACTCACCGTTTGTAGCAGCCTCCGCTTTACAGCCCAATGAAAAAACACGACCGCTTTGAAAACTCCATTTGACATCCTGCCAAGGTTTCGTCTTCTTCCTAAGCAGGGCGTAGCCAATTGGTTCGCATTATCGGACCAATAACATATGACTGGCATGGCGTGACGTGTTTCCCAACGGGCTGGATCCTAACGAGCAATAATAATAATAATAATAAAAAGCGGAAGACACAACTGATGCCACAGGCAGCCGTCGTCATTTTATTCAAGCGCGGTCTAAAGCACCTCTTAGCATCCGCCAAGCGATTCCTTACTGATATTCGCCCTAGCTTTGAGTACCGTCGGCCATCAAACGGTGAGAGGTTAACACGAGTTCTAGATCATGGCGTTTCCAACCTGTAGTGGTGTTTGTGAAAACACAAGTAGTTATTTGTTTCCTTTCTCAAAACCTTATGTGCCATTCTACACTGCTCAAATACGTGTATGTCTTTATTTTGTCACTGCACCCGTTCTCCATGACTCGCCGAGCAGTCCCTGAAATTGACACCTACTCTGTGGCTATTTCTGTAAGCTCTTATACGACACACACTTGTTACACAAGAACGAAGAAGGAAAAGGTGCAAAGGCCAGCTTAGATTATCAGCAATAATCGGGCGTTGATGCTGTTACAATGAAACCGAAGTTGGCGTGTCAAGTTAACTGGACAACCTTTACCTAGGATAATAAAGCATGTATAAGCACAATTACTACTCCTGATAGTTTGTATGCTAGCAGTACTGTTTGTCCCACACTACCAATTCGGCTGGGCGTAAAAGCATTTCCCTCTAACCAAGAAAAAAACCCAACAAGTATTGCGTAGATCACTCGATTAGGTATACTGATGCGGTGTCAAACTGTCAAGGCTACTAAATTATACCTGCTATGACAGGTATAACACGTATAATAAGTGACGCTTACGTGCACAGAATTAGTATAGCATTATTATCGTCACTTCTTAAGATCTGTTTATGCGCCCATTCAAACGCTGGCCCACAAAGATGTCTATTTTCTAAGAGCATGCACAAACTATTTGTGAGCCGATTTCAACAACTGGCCGACACACAAACATACGCCACAGGTATGCTAGAAAGGCAGAATACATCGCACGAATCATTGGAGACGATGCAGAGTTTCAAATCGCAACTTAGCTAGCCGGCATGAACGAATTGTTCTACAACTTCCACCATGTGCACGTGGACTCAACGCACAGTTTTCACACACTACTGGATCTATCTGTATGATCGGAGGGTATCCGCGTTCGTAGCCATCATCACGCGCAGCTGAAATCGTACAGAATCTTACTGTACTTCATATTGCAACAAACGAAGTAAGATCAACACTGGGCTGAAGAGACGCAAATCAAGTGATGATTGTGAGAATTAATTGGACACAAAAACAGTGACACGTAGCTCAAATGTTTATTTCAATTACGTTTTCTAATGTATTATATTCAAATTGAGTATAACACACACTTCATAGGGGACGCTCAAGTTATAGATGAAACGAGACTGGCCACAGCGTCGAGTTGTATTCTATGAAACGTAGAAGGTTTTAACTCCCAATATATACCAACAGGCTGTTTGCCTGTTAATTTTAACGAATTTACGAACGATGCCCTTGTCATGTCCGAGACTTTAATAGCAAACTCCACCAGCATACACTTTGTACGTAATGAGTAATGGCCACGGCCTAGCAGTTAAGTGATAAGGCAGTAGACCAAGCGGGTCTTTGCGTTGGAGTGCGAATCGCGGAGGTCGCCAAGCTACTTCACTATTGTACTGATGGACTATTATCTTGTCGTCCGCCGTTAATACAGCTCACTCAAGAACGACCTGTGACAAATAACCAAACACATTGACATGTGCATAAGGTTCTGCACAAAGTTAATGAAATCGTTTTTTATAGCTGAAGACGATAGATACCATAGAGGAAAAAGTTTAGTCAGCTTTAAGTTAAGTTTCGGGCACGTAGATGTTTGCCGTACTTTGGCTAGTCAGGAGCCCTTGGGAGTTAACTACGACCCTTGGCGGCGGCCATACTAAGCAGTTGGCTGACCTTCATTTTTCGAACGATAGTTCTTGCTGCCGTCCGAGCTTGTTACTCACTTAGGTCCGCACTTATTCACTAAGTGCTTAAGCATGGACTGCGCGGAAAACAACGAATGGCAGCGTGTAATAAAACCCCTTAAAAAGCTTTATATTGAATATTTTTATTGATTGGTTTATTCGCTTGATAAGTGTGTGTACACATATTACCCTTTTATATTATAGGCATACATTATTTAACTATTAATACTTATCAATGCATTTGATTCTATTAAGGCAACATTTTTGTCACGTTAAAACCTCAAATACTTACGAACTAAATCAGTCTTATCGTTTATAATATTCTTTGCTATCGTGTGTACAAGCAAGTCAATGCACCTTTGTTTGTCTTTTTCTGTCTCGTTAAGACCGTTAAGAACTTCCTGTCTCTATTTACTCGTTAATCTCTCCTGCTCACTGGAAGAACAGAGGACAGCGGGAGCTTATCACGTTGTCAGACATTCGTATACGCGTACCCTACATATTAGTCTGCGCCGATCTCCTCTTCAGTTCCTTCTTCATCTTCTTCTTGCTCCTTTGCCGTATTCCTTCTGGTGTATCTTCCAAATGATTCCGACTCTCCGCTTATTAGATATCCATACGCCGTCGGAAACAACTCGGCGTTTCCCAGTAGCTAGTTGTTGCTCTCTCTGTTTCTCTTGTTGGCATGGGCCCATTGCCGAGTTTCGGGCGGTTCGCTTCCGCCCAGCGTGCCGAATGATGCCCGGCACACGACGCATCGACCTCCAATGAGCCAACGAGCCTTCCTTTCCAGCTTATACTATGCTACTAGTCTTCCTCTCGCTTTCTCTCTCGCTCTCTCTCTGGCTCTCTCTGTCTAGCCGCCAGCAAACGGACACATCTCTCGGAGCTGGAGCACTTTTCCTCAATACCCCCGTGCTGTAGTACATACTCACACCATCCCTTCCCCCACCATCCGCCTTTCTAACTGCCAAAGACTGCGAACAGTGTTCTAGGCGCGCCAGGCGAATGAACCTGCCAGCGTGCAGAGAGCAAACATGCGCTGCCCTACCGCATGACGCCTTTGCTCCACATTGATCCCGAACCTTAACAGCTTAACTGGACAAAGGACTGATGTGAGCGTAATAGCTGGCGTTATTTTTTCGCACTTGGCCAACAGCCCTCAAGCAACGACTAGGCGCAAACCCCTAGAAACAACAACAAGAGCAACAAACTCCAGCAACCGTGGCATCGGCACAAATAACAACGACAACAACAAATACAACAGTAACAATAAGAAAAACAAGAATCCTAACAACAACAATAACAACAACGCCAGCAGCGACAACACAAGCAACAGCTCGGCTGACGAGCAGAGATTACGGGTCCGGGCTGGACCTGAACTAGTGGGCCATACGCGCCCGTCGCTGCCAGCATAGAGGTAGGAGATATACTCATACTACAAACACGCTCGGAAGAGGCCGATTTCACGTTCGAGCTCTACTGGCGACTGCTCATATGGTTCGCGTTGGCAGAAGACAGACTTGTTATTATTGTGTTAGATAGGGCTGCTCCGATCCGATCCGATACGATTGACGACTCTGACGGCAGCTGTCAATAACCAGCTGCTACTGCTGCTGCTGCTGCTGCTGTCTGCATCAAGAGTATAGAGATAGAGTCGACATCATCGTTGAATCGCCGAAGCTCGTACACGCAGTAGACGTTACATGCCTGAGGCATACACACACACCGACGGGCGCTCGAATACAGACAAACTCAACTCTGTGGGGTACGTCGTGATTCTCTGCAATGCCGCGATCTGATTGCGATGGCAAAATCGAATGCGAGCAGGGGCTGGAACTAGCTGGCGCTGTAATGACTCCGGCGTCCAGGTGAAACGGCTTTGCTTAGCCTTTGGTGCTTGTTGTTACCAGTCCTACAGTCAGTCTACCTAGGATGATAGTCTACCAGTGATTACGAACGCTGTCGACGGCCGTCAGTACATCGGAACTATAGAGTAGTTTTTGCTTCGTCACTATCCGGCGGCACCAATGTTACCGTAAGCACGATACGGTCGCCGCAACAATTTTATTAATTTCAAATAGTTTGCTCTTCTGCTAGATAATGAACCAATAAATCAACGTAGACTTTATTAGTCGCTTAACCTTTTAAGTAGGCCTGTGGCCGAACAGGATTTATCTATTAAGTACTGAACGGACGACCATATTGACGGTCAACCTTAATGACCAAGTGCAAATTTAAAGTAGATTAACGCACATCTGCTTATAAGTTCCAATAATGAAAATTGGCGCTACAGTACGGTAGTACAACTCTTCATACTCGGTAAACGTTAGCTTAACAAAAATATAATAACATCGTCTACAAATACCTTAGGTACGCAGCCGTTCTGACTTCAGTAATAATATAATTGTTTATAGTGTGCTTTGAACATGGCTTGCACAGCCATGAATCCTCCCAAAAATTGGAGGTGGAAATAAAGCTTCTCTAATAGATTTACAAAAGAAAGTGCGACTCTACAAAGCCTCCGATCTATCGAGCTTTCATCACAAGGGTCTTTTTCTAGCTTTTTACTTACCTTTTAATGTCCTGTTACTACGACGACTGCCTCAAAATCGAGTGGATGTCTGCTTTCCTCTTGACTTCGAAACCAAATGGACGTCTGCCTGGTCGATTAACAGAACATACGATACAAGAGGTCGAACAGCACACGTAGGACCAACTGCGCCACAACTAGATGACTTACGCGGCTTTTTAGATAGATTTTAAAACTGCTTTTGATTGCGTTCAACGCCGCCGGCCTTTGACCTTTAATAGAAAAATATTTAATATACAAAGATCTATGTTTGCTCTTATAGGAAGCATCTCACCCAGAAAACCCTTAATCATAATTCGAAATGGAGCACTTGCATCGACCGAGAAATTAGGCAGACAATCAAAGTGGCTCATGGCTCCATCCTATATGTCATAGTATTTGTACATGTTTCCAAAGAGGGTCAAATCCTCCCCACATTTGGCACGCGGCCCAACAAACACCAATAAGGCCAAGAAGCTTCGTGTCAGTCGAGGACGAAGTTTTTGCCACATTTGCGATTTGAGGTTATGCTAACTCTCCAATTGCCAAAACACTTCAATAAAGAGAGCACAGTCTACCGTAGGAAGGAGAAGACCTCTACAGACCTCTCTCCCTTATGACGATTGTTTACGGGACCTTTGCACCACGGCTCAGGCTACAGAATAAGGAAACACCTTAGACACAGTTCAGACTTCATAAAGAGGCCATTCAGGTAACGTAGCAACCACGCTAGCCCTCCAATTGTGTCAAAAGAGCACGGTCGCAGAGAAACTCAGAGAAGACAAATACGAATTTGAACAAAAACGGTAGAGTAATACAAGATACAATCGAGAGCAATGTCATAAGCATCTTGCACTAAACAATTTCACGGACAGGCCAGCGTTTAATAGTAACACATAAAAGAACAACTTGTAAAGCACAAAGTAGTACTGCGTAAAATAACCGGCATGGGTTCCATCAATAATTACGCTTAAAAAGCAGGTTTTTTTTAAATAGATAAATGTATCTACAATATTGCAGGGTACTGTGTGTTGAATGGCCCCATGTTTTGCAATGCCCCGAACTCGACACGACGAGAAAGTCATAGGAAATGTTTTGGAAAGACAGGTGTCATTTATACTACACATTTTATGGTGAGTAGATAAAAGACAAACATATTAACAATCCGCTTTGAGAACCCCGCATTTGCGTCAAATACTACCAGGACTTAAAGTAAGAGAAAAATGTACTTATACACATTTCCGTACAGTCAAAACGGTATGAAAATGTGTATGAACACATTTTATGATTAGATTACATCCGGCGGTTTAAAAGTCTTCTTTTTAGTAGGCCACTTATAGACGAGCAGCGCCGATCAAAACCACAACACCCGACGCAAAGTTGTCGTGTGTTTACATTGACGAAAAACGTCTGTAACACAAAAATACTTTAACGCTAGAGTCGCTTTTCGGCTTTCGAGATGGTGAGACGGCGACAGTATGACAGAGAGAACTCAAAGATGAATAAATAGGCAGATACACGCCGAGAAGACGGTGGTGTAGGAATTCAGCAAACGCTGAATAGCATACGACATAACAAAGCTAAGCGGATTACACCCATCGCCTTTGCGTGACGATGGCCAATGCGGGGGCTCTTGAGCTCCAGGATCAGCAATACTCTCGGTGGTTTCTGCTCACTGCAAAGAGGTTGGGTCGTTTTCTCGTTTTTGAGCGCGTGCGCCTGGATGTGTCCACTGGAGTGCGTAGCAGAGGGCTATTCGCTATAGGTAAGAGGTGACAAGCCATCATGCCACGTAACCACCCCTGAGGTTGCTAGGCATGCGGTAGCTGTTCGCTCGTTATTGTGGTCGTGGTTGTTGTTGTGTGGTAGGCTGCACCTTTTTACGGGATCAGGTAGCACCACTCCACATGATATTGCCTGAAGTGGCTTGTTACGATCCGGCAAAGGCTGGTCGCCTCCAGCAAAGCAGTTTGTTGTCAGGGAAAACATATTGAGCGTGAGAATTGCTTGACACCGAAAATACGCCATACACAGGATTCGGTACAGTCACAGGTAGTTCAACAGGTTCTTAAAATGAGCTTTTCAGAATTTTGGCGCGCTTTCACTGTATTGTAAACGGCAACTTTTCGACTGCTAGCAGTCAAAATATTATGGTGATTGGCCGTTGCGATTTCGTTTGATTTTCCCGTGCAACGTATCGGCGTTTAAAAAATTGAGAAAAAAGAGTTTTGAGTGGTTATCAAGCATTTTTATTTCAAGGGTTGGAATGCGACCCAAGTGAGAACTGAGTTAGACCAGGTATACGGTGACTCTGCGCCATGTTTTGCCACTGTTTCCAACTGAATTAATGAGATAGAAAAAGGTCGCAGGAGCACCGAGTATGAACTACTGATGAGCAACTGATGAGAAAAACGTGGAAAAACTGCGGAAAATCGTTGCCGCGGATAAGCAAGTGAACATTAGGTGGATAGCGGAGGCCTTGGGGATCAGTTTGCGTAGTGTGCATTTCATCCTGCACAAGAACTTGAAGATGAAAAAGTTCAGAGCAAAATGGGTGCCGCATTTGCTCAACCAAGGCCAACAAGACGCGCGTGTTTCCGCTTCACAGCGAAATTTGGCCAAGATGTCGAAAAATCCGTCGGATTTTTGGCGCAGATTCGTGACCGTCGGTGAAAGCTGGGTCCATTACTACACTCCCGAGACCCAAAAAGCATCTCGCCAATGGTGTGCACCTGGTGAAGGACCTCCGAAGAGGGTGCGGACAACGGCATCGGCCGGAAAGATGATGGCTACGGTTTTTTGGGACCAACGCGGAATTCTACTCAAGAGGTATAAATGCTCTGAAATATCAGTGGGAAAAGTGTATTGAGCTTCTCGGGGAGTATATCGAATACGAAATAAATTATAAACAAGATTTGAAAAATTCATGGTTTTCATTTTAAGAACTTGTTGAACTAAGTGTATATCTATTCAACTCTCGCTCAGCAATAACCGGGACTACACCAGATCAGTCAGGTGAAACCAGCAAGTTGTTCCTCGTCGGAGAACAATCGAATGCATGTCCCTTATACGTTCAGCGACATTGTCTAGTTGCAGAATTTTAACCTAATATGTTGTATAAAACTACATACGTATTAGAGAAACAAAGCCACATACATTCTCTGATTCGTGATATTACATTTTGGAAATCTTATAATAGAGACATTAAATAATGGAAGCGAACATCCGCTTTCTCTCATATTAAGCTCGCTAGGTAGGCCAGAAAATGCCAATACGCACAATCGATGTTGGCCACCGACAACACCTAGTGTGGGATTTTCACTCAACTTTCATTAAATCAATCCTCCCTACCATCCCCAAGTTTATATTGCGCGCGCAATACCTCGGGGCTATCAGAGGGGAGCCGCATGCTCTAACGGTTCATCATAGCCCCAGAACATAGAGAGATGCATCGAGACCGACCGGACGGTAGCGTTGCCAAGGCCCCTTGCGGGGCATCATCGTGTCGACCGTAGCTAGGCGATGTTCTGCCTGCACAATGCACTTTGCGCGCGTCCTGGTGTGTTTTCTCGCCCATCAGGGCATCCAGGTAGCGAGCGTTCTCATCATGTTATCATGTGGGGGGCAATGTTTCGCATAGAGTGGCTGGCCTTAGCGTAAGCCGCGCTAGGGCATGTCCGTATCACCCTATGAGTGGAGCAGACCATGGCCAGTTGTGGGAACTTATGTACCGCCTTGTCTCTTGTTTGTGTCGCCTTGGAAATGTCTAGCTCTCCTCTGGTTAACTAGGTTGTCGCAAGGGTGCTGCCTTGCCAGGACGAGAGCAGCGTCCGTGGCCAGCGTAGGGTAACCCCTCGGCAAACCCCGATGGCGCTAATCCGCGCGGAGCCTCCGCCCATTCCGGGCGGTCCTTAGGACCTCCCGGTGACCCGGTGACGCCTCTTGGGTAAGTTCTTTACGTGTGGCACCCCAATGAAGCAGGTATCTAGGGTCACATCGAGGTGTTTAGCGGATTAAAGCACGTGTAGTTACAACACGTGCTTGCCTTTTATACGGTTTGTCCTGCGCACATACGTTCATTATTTGACTTTCCGGGCCCCGCAAATAGTGACGAATCAATTGGAACTAAATCAAATTGTTGTCAAACAGATTTCGCTTGAACCATTCGCTCGCTCAGATGACCGAATCGTCCGAGCGAGATCTGTTTTGAGTACAATGGTAAATGACGGCTTGGCCCGAGCAAAACCATCTATCGTCCCAAGACGGTAAAGGATAATATAGACCCGTTGGCGAGAACGACGAGTACAACAACAACAGCAATAACAACAACAGCTACTGCGATGAAGACGACAACCAGGACGGGAAAGGCCGGCAGCAGGACAAGCGCCAGGGCCAGCCGCGAGGGGCAACAACGGGACGAAACGCAACATTCGCCTGGAGGGATCTCTCGCTTAGAGCTAACTTGCTCGCGCCATAAAGTCTCAATAGAAACGAGTGGCAGACAGACGGGCCGTCGAGCGGACACATCGCGTCTAACGGCGGCGGCGGCCAAAACGTTTCGGGCGTCGCCGCAAAGCGTACCGCCAAGACCAACGGGTGGCAAACTGATGCGGCAAATAATCAGATAAACGCTTCGCTTGTCCGACAGATGGATGGACGCATCGACAAGTCGAGAACAACAACAACAATAACAACAGCAGCACAGCAGCAGCAGCAACAACAACAATAACAACAACAAATGTAACGCCATCGACAATAATGCCGTCAGCAATAACGAAGCAACAGGAGCACCACTACAAATAACCAGACAACAACAGCAGCAATAGTGACGTTAACAGCAGAAGCAGCAGCAGCAGCAGTATCAGCAGACACCAAAACCATGCGACAACAGATACGCTGGAAAGCGTCCTCTGAAACGTCCCCACCCTTCCCTTCGCATAGCGCCTCTGCGCCCCACCTCCCAACCAGCCTTTGTTGCCACTCCATATACAGCCTACAGTCGCCAACCACCACCGGTACTGCCATTATCATCCTGATCAGAAGCACCGCTTTCCCTATCCGTCCTGGATCTCTGTTTTTTTTCTTTTATCTCTAGCTCTTCTAGCTCTCTCGTCCTCTCTCTCTCTCTCTCTCTTTCTTTCTCTCGTGGGCTCTTTCTATGCCCTTTCAATGTAGCTGGTAAACCAGCGATGAAGCAAACGACGAAGAACGAGGGGAACGAAAACGCGAAGACTTTGCGGCCACCTGCACCGACAATGGCGGCAACAGCACCAGACCGCAAGTGTCCGAAACATTTCAAATTTCAAAACGTCCCGTTCCCGTCTAAAACGGGACCGGACGGTGTCGACCATCGTCTCGTCATGCCCATCATCCCAGCACTTTCCGCCTGCAACAACAGCAGCAGGCAGAGCAAGCAGCAGCAGCAACAACAACAAACAACCCATAAGACCAACAACAATCATATAGACGATATCAACAACAAACACGCCAACAATAGCAACAATGTTAGTCGGCAATAACAGCCCTAGCAACAACAACAACAACAACAACACAACAACAACAACAACAAACAACAACAACAACAACAACAACAACAACAACAACAACAACAACAACAACAACAACAACAACATCATCATCACCATCATCAACAAACGACGACGTAGCTTCCTGGGTCCGTTTGATTCCTCTGTCGCTGCTTTGGTTTGCCGTCTCTCACCGCCACCGCCCAGCAGGCTTGGCTTTATGCCCCGCTGGCTTCTTCTCCTACAGCAGCAGCAGCATCAGCAACTCTATGCCTGTCGTGTGGTCGGTCATTGTTGTTTGTTGTTGTTATTGTTGTTGTCCCTGTCGTCGTCGTCGTCGTTGTTGTCCGCCGTCAACGGAAACGCATTGTAGCCCTTTGGCCGTTTGTAGCTCCGCATTGTAGCCCTTCGGACCAGAACGAATGGCGGCCGTCCGAGACTGGCTAACAGAGAGACAGTCATATAGACAGACAGACAGGAGGCATGTCTGCTTGTCTGGAAGAAGCATTGAAAGCGAGTCTGGAGCGGTTGGTGGCATTCGACCATGGTTGATGGCTAGCTGCCATGGCCGACTGTTTACTGCTGTTACCGCTGGCTATAATGGGTGATGGTAAGTTCTGCTAGGGGGCGAGCAAAGTGCCCGTTAGCAGTACCATTGGACCGCAACCTAGGCGATACGACAAATGAAGAGCCGAAGCAGAAGCAGAAAAGAAGAAGACAATAACAGAAAAAAAACACGGTCAAACGTCGAGAAACGAGCGGCGAAAAATCAGACTGGACATGACGACCGTTGGAGCTTTTTGCAGAGGAACGTCGTTGTCGTGGTTGACGTCATCGTTTCTGTTGCTGCAGTTTTTGTAGTTGTTGTTGTTGCTGGTGGTGCTGTTGTTATTGTTGGTTTTTGTTGTTGTTATTGTTCAGCCAACTATTAGACTGGCAAACTGTTGCAACTCTCGCGGTACGTAGCAGAAATATTACATGTTGCCCTTAGCTGTTGCGGTGCTTGTTTATTGTTGTTGTTGTTGCTGCTCAATGCGTCATAGTAGCAAGCTGCTATTTCCATATCCATATTACCTAGCCAAACATTTTTGGATAACAACGCATGGCTAATGTTGCGGCGGGTGGCGACGGCAGCTACTGCTGCGGCTACGTCAAGAAACGTCAAGCTTGCTACGTGTTCGAACAAGCTCTGTACTCTCCTCTTCCGCTCCGTGTTCTTTCCCGTGCGGCAGTGTATTCTTCTCTATTCTCTATGTTACTCTGTGATCAAGGCAGCATTTTGTTTGGTTTTTGGAGTTTTTTATTGTTCGCTTTATAACGGTTGTACGAAATTAAGTGAGTGGTAATACGCATGTATACCTAAGCCGCCCGCCTGATTATACATTCCACATACATAGACATTCTTCTACTTGGGCGCAATTGGTCAAACAACTACGAGCGAGGCCTAATCGTTTTATTATAGTTTGGGTGTTCTTTTGCGTATCCTGAGATTTCGTTCGGTTATTGTTGTCGTCGTTGTTGTTATCGCTGTTGGTACTGAAGAAGGGGAAAAGAATGAAAGCGGCCTTTGTTGACGAGAAACACTGTCAATAAAAAGACCTAAAACCACCCAACTAGGCAACGAGGAGTTATTTCTGTAAGGTTGCAAGCAGGAGGCCCTGAACCCTGTGAATACCTAGTGACGTTGTTACGTCCCACAACAAGGGCCAGGACACACTAACGACGGACCCAGGTGCGTTTGATAGCCCTGCTCAAGCTCCTTCTAGTCGTGCGTCGTACGTTTCAATCAAACTTGCACTGTAAGGTAGAACTTTTCGCCCTATGTAAGCAAGTACGCGGATGATCTACACTTATGTGCAAAGCGCAAACCTCGGCTTTTAACTATGGTCTTCCTCTCTTTATATGTATTTGTGTTTGTGCACATATATGTATATATATATATATATATATATATATATATATATATTAACGATGTTAATTGTTTTGTTTCTGTAACATACATTAATAGTACTATGTTATATATATATATATATATATATATATATATATATAACAGTTTTGCAGTGACTTTTTACGAAAACACCGTGCACCGCTAGGTATTGCGTCTACAATGCACTTTTATCAATGGGCCCGGGCAGACAACATGTGCTACGGTGGAGTTACCGAATTAAACTGCAATTGCAGTTGGATTCAGTTAAATTTTTTACACATATTTTTAAAATTGAGAGTGTCCACATATCCACAAGCTATCCTAGCCTTGATTTGCATAAGGATGACCCATGTTGGCAACGTGCACGGCTATGTCAACTATTAAAGCTATATATATATATATATATATATATAATATATATATATATATATATATGCCCTGCTTTATTCCTATGCTCGACCGAAATCTCTAAGCATTTATTTGAATTGATTGTCATTTCGGTGTTTATATATACATACTCGCACACACATCTATACATGCAAACGTATACGCATACATAGAAGGTATGCAGCGTTTTCTGTGGAATGCTTAAGGGTTGCAGAGCAAAGCAGGAAACAGTTTTCTTCTCTATCTTTTCCACTCAGACATCCTTTTTCGTTTTATTTTTCTCTCTCTGCCTCTCTGTATTTCTTCCCCGCTATTGCTAGTTTCTCCCTCGTTCTTCAGCGGCGATAGCGTACCTTTGCTCTAAAAATGCGACAACTAGTGAGCCGGCCGTGTGACAACAGAGCCTGACTTCACGTCGCCGTACTTGAAGGGCGTTCACCGCCAGTGAACGCTCGCAGCTGGCATGTGTCGAATAAGAACCGAAGGTCGAATTCCACAACGAAGACTGCCTGGTGAAAAACATGCTGCGCTACAGCGTCCCTTGCATGCGGATGCATGCAAGAAAAGCCTGACGCTGCTGTTACCACGACTGCTGTGTGCTGCCGTTGTCTAGAGCCGGGCCGGGCCTAGAATAAGGGCAACAAAGAAACACATACGTGGGCTTTCGTTGGGCACCCTAGCCCGCCGCTGGCTGATATGCGTGTGAATGTATTAGTGCATACCTCCGGGAAGGGGGAGCATACGGGCGAAAAGCTTGCCTGGTGGTATTGGACCCGGGTTGCTTGAGTGAGTCGTTATGTTTATGTGGCTTTTCCCTCCTTCTTGCCCCTCTCCCCCCGCTATTTCTGTCTCTGTCTCTATTGCCTGTTCTATCTCTATTCGTTATAGTATAGTCGCTAGTCTGGCCAGTGATGGGATGATAACCACAGTAATGACAGCGATGATGCTGATAAGTGCGCACAAACAGCTCGACCATGCCCAGCTTTAGACCCCCACATCTCTCTTCGTTTCTTTTGGTCTTCCTTTTTTCTTGTCTTATTCGTTGACTTGTGTTCCTTGTTTCTTTGCCTTTTTCCTTTTCTTTTTTTCCCTTTATTCTCTTTCTTTCTTTTTGCGTGCGCTTTCACTGGCTGCGTCCTTTCCCATCTGACCGTGCCACCC
The DNA here is from genome assembly GCA_003439945.1 of Dermanyssus gallinae. Lineage (NCBI taxonomy): Eukaryota > Metazoa > Arthropoda > Arachnida > Mesostigmata > Dermanyssidae > Dermanyssus > Dermanyssus gallinae. The sequence continues at coordinate 37,709 of QVRM01006168.1, forward strand.
GCCAACAGGAAAAGTTTGCTCAATCCGTTTTTATGAAAAGCGAGGCAAAACGGAGATGGCGGCCATTCGTCTGTCGCCATGAGGAACAGACAGAAGCAGAGAAAGAACGAATCGCAGAGTCGCAGAACAGAATAGAAGTATGTGAGAGGGAGAGAGAGAGACAAAGTGACAGGGGAAAAGTCAGAGGAAACTAGGTAAGACAGATTCTATCTTCATTTCGGCCGCTGCTGTGAACAGTAGACCCGTAGGAGAGAGAGAGGGGGGGGCAATGGGCCACACAGTCCGGGATCTCCATGAACCTTCTGAGGATGATGGCGATGATGACACGCCGAATGGGATGAGTCGCCGTCGGCTCGTCCGTAGGAACAGGATTTTTGCACCCGTGGAGATGGGGACGGTAGTGCGCACGGAGACACGTATGAAAGAAATGCACTTTAGGATTTCTTTTACACAGCCCAGTGGCAGGGGCGGAAGACCGTAGGACAGCAGCGGTTTTCGGGCCGTGAGCTTCTCTCGTTTGCCCATGTGATTGACAGATCAACTATTTCACCCCAACAGGAAACAAACGCTCAAAGATGAGCTAGACACCAAATCAGAATTGACTAAACAACTTGCGCCACTTACCGACGCGCGCCGCCAATATGATTGCTCTTTTCACTAATCAATGAATGTTAATTAACCAATTAAAAAAAACAGGCCGGTATTGTGCCACTGCGGTGCTAAAAAGTCGTGTCTCATACTTGGTATGATGGATAATATAGGTGAAGTAAATGTGCGCGTAGTAAAAATAAGAACACGTCGGATGTACATATTATATATACAAGCATATGTATGTATGTGGGCGTTTGTGTTATGTGTGCAGATACGGTGCTCTAACTAACTCTAGATCAGATTAAATTGCCATAAGGGGTAATTAAAAAAATAGATTGTGCCATGTTTTTCAGAAAACCCTTGTTTTCTGTTTGTCATCTAAAATTTACCTCAAGTATAGTGGATAACAACTTTGCGACGATTTGCACAATAAAAGCTATTGCGGTATATAAGCAAAAAATACAACGCTTGGATTTACGAGGAATACAAGTTTTTACCTGCCCGTTCTGCCTGCAAAGGTGTCCCAAGTACTACGCGGCTCGAACGGTGGAGCATAAATCAATGCAATACTTTTTTCGCCGGAAGAGTAAAAAAGATAACGGCTTATAAGGTCAACGCATACATAACATAAATAGTATTGTACATCAAGTAAATATGATATATTTGAGTTGAATAAACGTAACTGAATTGTATGAAGTAAGTATCCTTGCTTATAGAAGGTTGCGCGTATAACTTTCTGAACTACTTTTTCGGTAATTATATTAAATGTTTAATTACTCACATCTTAAAAAGCGTTATCGTGATGAAACAGGGCACTCTAAATTGACATAAATGTTGGATGCCTATCATATACGTTCTTTTGTACCCTGGCATATTGCTCAGTTTAAGGTTAATTTCACGTTTGAATACGGTTTAGAACTTAGCGATAGTGAACGGTACCTCGCAGATTCAATCAACATCCTCGTAAACTCTTTTAAGGTTGAATGTGTTTTGTCCGCTCGATCAAGCGAACCTTTAATAGGCATTCTCTGCATCTTATAATTTACCAAAAAATTATATTATCAAGTTGTGTAGTACACATTTTCACAGTCTAGAAAATATTTCGAAGTTTTCTAGTGAGTCAGTGCGAGATAATTAGACTCTGGCAAGTTCTTTGAATAT
>QVRM01006169.1:0-5000 GCA_003439945.1 Dermanyssus gallinae
CGAGTGTGTCAGAAGTTTCATTATCAGTCGCTTTACGTTCACATCCCCTCCCCGTTGTTCCAGCCGCTCCAGCCTCCGCGTTGTATGTTACTTCATCGCACCCCCCCCAACCAACGAAGGTTATTAGCCTCATTGCACTTGCGCCCACCGCTATCATGTTGCCTCATTAGTGTATCAGTGCTTGGATCTGTTAACAAGCCCAACGAAGCGGCGCATATATATATATATATATATATAGCGTTTCGAGGATTCGGCAAAACTCGTAACACTTGTTGGAGACCGATCATTTTTGAGTACTCAATGCATTTCAGAACGTGGTTTATTTGCGAAACTGCATTACAAATGCTTAAGTTTTTGGGGGGAAATTACATATATATATATATATAATATATATATCGTACGCTGATGACATCAGTTTGTATAATGCATGCGATATCGAAAATCTGTTAGAGAAGCTTGTAGTTGAGTAGCATTGTGTGTTTAGTATCAACAACGACAATATTATCGATGATAATGATGATGATTATTACTATAATTATTATTATGACCACAATATAGATATAAAGAAGAGACGACAACGTCGGCGGCTTTTTTACATAACAGCGTAACCATCGAAGGTAATAAAATCTCCAACGACTGGAGTGCGTGAAGCGGTTGTATTATTTAACGTTAAACGCTTGGACATTTCCAAGGGAAATGCTCTACGACAAAGTCATGTCTTGACCATAATCATCGCCAAATCGTTCAGCTGTACACAAACGCGGTCATGTTTGCAGTACGTGCGGCTTGTTTGCTCGTCTAACAGAGTTTGCGGAAAGCACTCCATCAATTGTTTTACTATCACATACTAGTACTGGGCGGCAATAAAAAAACCGTAACTCTGATAGCCGTCATACGCAGTTGCCGAAAACAAGGAGCAATGAGGACGATTACTTGAAGGGCATCAAAGGTAACCACAACAACGTCAACACGTAGCCGTGAGCAGCCGGCTACAAAAACGCCACTCGAGCTGCAGAGCGGCTGGCTACACACACAGACTGCAGCACGATAGGTCGGTCGTTATCGTCAACAAAAACGGACACATAAGCAATAACATCTCTTGCTCGATTTAGCATCATTCTATTATAACAACATTCAGCTAACATATGGTGATGCAAGGTTTTTGTTTAAAATATGGACTTGAACTTGACCTTTCGATACGTCGATACGCCAGAATCGTCATCTTCGTCAGTGCGGAGCGAATCATTGTTTGGCTCACCTGTACGCGGCGACCTCCTCGCTAAGATAAAATGCTGGCTTTCAACAGCAGGCCACCTTGGCGTTAGAGTTTTGCGTTACGAGAGTGGGTGGCACAGCCAGTTTGCTGATCAGCTCGATCGTTTGATTCTCTGCGCATTCCGTCCGCTACAAGAACAATCACGTTGATGGGCGGGAATAGAAGGTGCATCCTTCTAGCTTAGAGGGTGTATAAACATAGACCAATTGGTAGCAATAACGAGTACAGCGTGCAACACTGATGTATTACACTCAGCTGGAGCGTTATCTGAAGTGCAAACATCTAAACTACTCCACGCGTTCGGTAGCAGTTCTCTTCGCCCAAAACTTCTCAGTGGCAAAAATGTTCATAGTCGCTTATAGGTGACGGTCTCTCCTTATCGTCGTTTATCGTTTAGTCCAATCATTAGTGAGAGCAACTGCCGTGCACCAATTAAAAACATTGAATGCCGCAGTACTAACAGGAAACCCAAGCAAGGAATCGCTTCATACAAGGTTTGTAATTATTACACTGTTTCTCATCAGATGGTAAAATTAGAATAGCAAGTTTAAAAGTTGCAAATTATTGTAAATTAATCGGTGGTCTTTAGACTAAAGACAGCGAACTACGAACGGCTGAATCTATCAGCAACCACAATAGTGAAAATAATAAGTATCAACGGTGACAACAAAAGTAATAACCGCGGTGCCAACAAACGCCATTATGACAAAAACAACAACACCAAACTGAAAGGAGGACGGGTTTGCAACATGCACGGACGCCACGGCCACATGAGAAGGAGGCAGATAAATGTGGCCGATTGACGCTGGAACTAATTGATCATTTAGCCGGACAGCTCGGTCAATGCGTTGCTTCGTGGCAGAGATGAGGAGGTATACCTACCTCTCTTCCTACACCCATCGTTACTACGGAGCACAGCGGAGCTTCTGCGGGCCGTCACTGCGGGCGGTATTGCGCATTAGAAAAATGAATACTATTTTCCACATACGTGCAGCTGGCCAGCCACCCAATTGACTCACCTCCGCCAAGAGTAACAGTTACAATAATAATAATAATAATAAAAAAAATAATAAAAAAAAATATATAAACTTATGTTGCCGCCTTTGTCGAGCGCTGTTGTCGCTTGTCTTGTTTCGTTGCGGTCATAGAAAGCTGGTAACGTTTCACCGGTCTAGCTGAAACGTTACGCTGACGACTGCTGGCAGCCGAAAGGTCAAGTTCAACTTCAGCTAGAAAATCGCATAAACCACACACGCTGTAGTGCTGCTGGTTCATTTGCGTTTTTTTTTACAATCTCTACTCATCTCCCTCCCTCTCACTCGTCTCTCGTCGTTTTTTTTATCTGTGTATCAGCGTCAGCCATATATCGGTGTCGTTTCCCCCGGTTGCATCAAAAATTCTCCAAATTCGCCGTTCTCATGAGAGTGACAAACGTGAACGTGACACACATTTACGCCTACGGTATCGCTAGCCTCATCTACAGGCGGTTCTCATTTGCTGCATCGCGTCATTCTTATCGAAAGATACGCATATATATATATATATATATATATATATATATATATATATATATATGTAAGACGTTGTTGAAGATGGCCTGCGACTTGAATACTATGACTCGACCCCGACACGACGCACAGTGGGCAGATGCCGAGAATTTATTCCTCGTTGAATATATATATATATATATATACGTAGTATGTATTTATCAAATGCATATTCCTCGAGAAAGCTAGCTTAGCAGACGGTTATCCTGTATGGAAGGTGGTGCGTTCCATTGCTGAGTCGGCCATTCTGAAATTAGCTTTCATAGTTTCGAACTTAGCCAAGTAATGTCCCATTAGATCTTTGTTAACCATGGCTAAACAAGAGACAAAATTGCCGTAATGCATGAAGGGCTGTCGCTAGACCATTTGCTTCTAATCTACACACACATATATGTATGTATATATATATATATATTTTTTTTTTTTCTTTTTTTGTGTTACCTAAAATGACACACGACGACTACTAATGAGCATGCGCACGCCTAGCGAACCTTAGACAGACCGTCATCGAAGACTATCCTTAGAAAAAGATTGACAACTTTATCAGCACGTTTAGCATTGACGACCTGTCAGGCGCTACTGAATCAAAAAATCCAGACACTGCTGCATTACCTTTAAGCATTACGAGATTAATCGTTTTGTTCGCTAGAGGCAGTTCCTCTGAAACTTTCCTTTTCGGCTGTGTTGTTGTTGCTATTGCTTGCTTAGCGTCTAGCGTTCCGCCGTATCTCTCGTTAATTTAGCTTTCCAGTTTTGTTCGCTGTACGCTGAAGGATCAGGCGATCCTCGGTGAGAGTAAGACGACACTCGTAAGATGTTGGCAGCATACCAAAATTGAAGAACTCTTTGACTTCCGTCTATTTTATGTATATAAGGTTATCAGCAGAAACCATGACCTGCCTGTTTTAGCTGTATTCATACGACCTTCTGTCGTTTAAGGTAGACCCTAGGAGAAATTAACAACTGGTCTGAATCTCTCAGACTTGGGGTTCGAACCTGTAATAACTGCTCTTATTGCAGAGACGATAGGTCTATCGTTCACTAATATAAATGGTATTGATCATACCTGGCTATGGCATTGATCATTACCTGGCTGCGACTCCGATACTTGCGTGCTTAATGTCTAAATCTACATGCCGATATAGCATATTTAGACATATATACATCTGCCATCTATAGTACAAACTGTGTTTAGAGAAAGTGAAATGTATCAAAAGAAAAAGCAAGGTGTAGCTGGCTGGAAGGTGATTTGATCATTGCACGTCTACGCAGCCGCTTGTAAGCGTACTACTCACAACCGCGCAGTGTCGTGATGCGACTAGGTATATATGAGGGATATGCCTAGTGAATTTTGCTAATTCGTTGGCAAAGTCGTGTCGATTGGGACGAAAATCGTGACGAGGACTTTCGACTGAATAGCAATTAGCTTGAATGTCAAGTCACCAGCAAGTGAGTAAGTAGTCGTTGCAGGGTATTCGTTGAAGAGGAGAGTCTAGAAGAGAACGAAGCGTAAAAGCAGATCGACAGGTCTAACGTATAAACGTGTTCTTGGCAAGCGTCTGTGTCGTCTGTTATCGTCGTCTGGTCATTCTTGTTGTCTTTCTCGGCTAATTAGGCAAATACGTCCATACATAGTCATTATTACACAAACGCAGAAGGATGCTGCTAATGGCTGTCCGATAGTACGACGAAGCGCATCAATGGCACACATGGTACTTATTGTTGATTAGTTCCGTGGAAGCAGTCGACGCAATCGCCTCGTAATCGGTCGCACACTACAAGCAGCAGCGGCGACGGCGAGACGGTGAATAACTCCACACGATTAGTTTGATGGTGCACAAAAATCAGTCTAACATGTTTGAGATGACTGCCAAACTAGAAGTGCATCATAGCGATACTCACAGGTACAAGACACGCCAAGACAAAGAACTTACGGCAATTATGTACGGCATATATGACCTGTGCTGCTTGTGTTATCTGTGGTTATATGCCTCGCGCAATATTAAACAAATATTATATATGAAAGCTCAAATGAAGAGGAAACTTAGACAAAATAAATAAACAAGATGATAAAACAATAAAATGTGCACAGCCACTTCAATACATCAATCTAATTACGCCCGCTTTGCAAGCCCAACGTCGTAGATGAGAATCAGAACTAAGGTTAAATAGAATCA
>QVRM01006169.1:10000-33911 GCA_003439945.1 Dermanyssus gallinae
CGGTTAGCTTGCAGCCAGGCAGGAGGTTTCGGAGTGACTGTATTTCGGGGGCTTCAAGGGTAATGTCAAAGAGGCATATCTCGCATTTGGCCGGATTTAACTCCAGCCCGGATGTAACACTGAAATCCAGGACCCGTTGAATATCTTCGGCTACTGTGCAAACGTTTCCTCCTAATAAACCATCGTCAAGATACCAGAGGTTCAGCAGGCTCCTGAAGGAATCCACCAGATCCTTGATGCCCAGACAAAACAGAGGTGGCGCTAAGGGGTCCCCCTGCTGCAGTCCAGTGGCGGACGAAATCACATGTTCAGGCAAGACAAGATGGGAAGGGTGCCGATATGCCAGTTCGACGTAGTTTAATAGATGAGGGGTGTGGGATGCGACGGCCTTCATCAAATGATCGCGTCGTATACAGTTAAAAGCGTTTTTAAAATCGAGCTTTACAAAGACCCCTGGTGGTTCGCGTGAGTCGAGAAAGGCGCGGGCCGCGTGAATGGCTACTTCGGTTCCGGCCGGCGTCGCGAATCCCAAGGTTTACTTACACAAAATTGTAAAATAAACTGATAAATAAAAATGATACAGTGGTCATGTTAAGATTGTAGGTTTTCTTCAACGTTCGTTATGGCAGCATGGCAGTTGACCCTCAGCGGTCTCAATGAGCATCGCTCAAAGAAAACTTCATCAACAAGAGAAACCAAACCGGCGACATCCCGATAGATAACAACCATGACTAGCACACTCGATATATATATATATATATATATATATACGTACTCGTATATATGGGTGTGTGTATATATACATATATGTCGTAACGTGCTTGTTTATCATGTTGTTCCTCTACTTACCAAGAATGAAGTGCAAACACCAAACAGCTGTGGCAATTCTGGAAGCAGAACCAGCAGCGGCATCAATAGTACACATAATGACGAGAGCGAGTGACGATCAGCAACTGTCATTGTTTTTTATTTGTTTGTTTGCTTTTAACGGCCAGACAGCCGGTCGGTGTCTTTAGCGACGCCTGTTCTCACCAGCGTTCCGCCTGATCCACCGATTTTTTGTCGTGGTTATTGTTGCTCTCGTTGTTGCTGCCGTTGTTGTTGCTCTGCTGCCGCTGCCGCTGCTGTTGTTGTTGTTGTTGCTGCTGTTGTTGTTGGCGTCGAAACCGATTCGACGCGCCAGCAGCGGCCGGCCGCGTCGCCGCCAGTGGCCCTCGATTTGCGTAGGATTATGTCACCGTACCGAGAGGACGCAAGACGCAGGAGGCAGATCAAGGACGCGCCCTTCTTGAGCGCCGAAGATGCTGAAGAAGTTGACGCCGGGCACGACGGCGTCAACTTCAACAACAACAATAGCATCAGCGACATCAGCCGGTTAAACGCCGTCGACTACACTTGATTGTTCGTCTGAAATGATTTCACTCGTTCATCTTAGCTTCCGTTTCAGCTTAACTGCACGGTTGCGCTTTATTTCTCTTCTTTACTTTCTCATTATGTATATATATATATATATATATATATATATATATTTTTTTTTTTAGATATGCGGGTGTATAGTTACTTCACTGTCTTATATATAGTAATCCAACGACGCCACCAACGACGATAAGAGAGAAACAATCAGAGAACACCAAAGCAGTGTATCTCTTTAACAGCCACAACGATAATAATAATAATAATAATAATAATAATAATAATAATAATAATAATAATAATAATAATAATAATAGCTACAAACAACAACAGCAATATTGCACCAGGAAGCGTTTGCGCCCATTTGCATGTTTGTTGTTTGATGCTGCCGTGGTGGCATCGTGTTCAGCTGTTACAGCTGGCAGCATCGTCCTCGAAGTCTTTGATGTGAGTGAGTGAGTGAGTGGCGCGCGTGATGAAACAGCCGTCTCGGATCACCACGATGTATACAGATAGACAGACAGACAGGCAAACACACACGGCTACGTCAGCTGCGAACGAGCCTTCATGTATGTTTCTGTTCATTTCTCACATACCGTAAAAGTACACTACGATGAATATATGTATGAATGTATACATGTGTGTGATGTCTATCTGTCTGCTTGTGGATGTGGACGTATATCTGCGTATACACACACACACATATATATACACATATTTGGAAGCATGCGTATATATATATATATATATATACAGAAAGAACAGATCGACGCGCAACACGATATCAATCGGTCAATACGGCGGCCGTTTAGCGGCGCCATTGCAGCTAATTCTACTCTTTGCTGTCTCTACCAAGTTTAGCTGGGTAGTACGTAGCAGCAGAAAAAGAACTGAACGCAGATCAACCAGAAAAGTCAGGTCGGGTCTCTGCGAGAACTACGTCAAACTACGAGCAAAAAGATGCGATAGAACAAGAAAGAAATATGGAGAGAGAGAGCGCGCAAACAAATAAGTGTTTAAGCGCTTAGCACGTTGTGCGTAATAGTGTCTTACGATAGGGTTCCGATACGCTCTTTAGTTTGCACATAAGAACAATAATAACAGCACGTAGATATGCAATATTATAATTCATGCATTAGACAATAGTAAGAATAATCCTATTTTTAGTGTTTATCACGAATAACTTTATGATTATATCACTGTTTTTGTTTTATAAGCAAGTAAGACTTACTTTATAAGTATATAGCTTTTTATTTGATTTACATGTTTGGCTCTCAAAAGAGTAGTTTTAGTAAAGAAAAAATTAATCTAAATAATCATGAAAATAATTGTCATAACAATCATAACAATAATGCATATGAACGAGTGCAAATACCGGGCTGCCACATACGTGCAAAAAAATACATTGAACTTAACCGTAATTAATTTTCACTTAATTTTTTTTTACGCATTACATACGGCTGCCTCAAACGCATCGGTGTGCCTGGTTATGATGTGTCTGAGAAGCCTTTAACAGTAGCCGAGACACCGTCAAGAGATTACGGAACGTTCTTCCATTCTCAACCTGTTGCCAGTTGTCACTTCACTATCGCAAACGGTATGAATCAATGTGCCACATTTCGAAATTATAGGCATTACCCTATCTGATTCCGCGGCAATGCATTACCTTATTTGATTCCGCGCATATACTCAAGATTCAATCCAAACGAGAGAGAAGCTATATTAGTACGTAAACAACATTACCTTCGTTGGGAATGTGCCGCCATATTATGTGGATGACACTGTTTGGTGTGCTCGGATACTTTATATATATATATATATATATATATATATATATATATCGACCCTATATTTTTATTGAGACCGTCCTCTTCAGACAGCATATTTATTTAAATTCAATTATTTGTTATTAAGCTTACCAATCTCCAAAAATTAAAAAAACTTGTAACAATTGAGGGCAATTTGCAGACAATGGTACTGCCCGTGTCAGCTTAATATGTTATATATATATATATATATATATATATATATATATATATATATATATATATATATATATATAAATATATATATAAAAAATAATAATAATAATAATAATAGCGGCTGCACAACAAAATAAAGTTAACGCCATTGAATCAGGCCTGAGTTATCCGTGGTGTTAAGATCACTGGAGTATGTGTTGCGACCTCCAATGAGGCTGCTCTCCGTAGTGGGCAAGTTAAAAGGTCTCGCCTTATAATGACAGATCATGGAGACAACGGGCCTTACCACGGGCTCGCCAGCCCGCGGTCCGGGCAGTCGGACCCTAATAGAGTCCCCTGTCCAACTTGCGCACTTACGTTTACACGAAGAGGCCTGCGTCGACACATTACGGTGAAGCACGGAGGGGGTGCCCATAACATAGTCGACGAGTCAGAGCGCTCGAACGCTCGGTTTACCGCGGATCAGTTAATCAGTGTCATTCAAGTTGTCACTCGCCGCTGGCGGTTGGTCCGCATCTTGCCGAAATCAGTACGTAGGCAAGTTGCCGAAGTGTTCACTAAGGTGTTGTGCTCAGTCGCAGATAACAACGACAGTACTGCCTGGCTTGCTCTGTTCTCTTTCGCGCCCGTCGTCCTCCGCCTTCCCGATGGTGGGAAAGATGACCGCTCGTTGGCGGTTATCGTCCGGAAGAACCTCCGCGATTTTACTGATGGAAAACGGTTTGACCTTAGCGGTAGCCCCGTCCCAAACCAACCTTCACGGCAGCGGACGGTCGACACCGTCCGGCTAGCCATTACCAAGCTCTCGGAAGGCGACGTTTCTTCGGCGGCTAGGGTCTTGATCTCAGAAGACACGCTAGCGCAGAAGCCCAGCGAGACAGCCGTGCTGCTGGACAAGCACCCTCCCGCGCCCTCCTTCCTAACATGGCCTAGCCCTCCTCACGTGCTCCTGCCATCAACTACATCAGGCGAGAGCGTCCGGTCTGCCATACAAACGTTTTCTCGTAGTTCAGCAGCTGGCCTGGATTTCATCAGACCCCGGCTCTTACAAGATCTGTTGTCCCCCGCTCTAGGGGCTGCCGCAGACCGGCTCGCGGCTGCCCTGGCCAAGGTCGTCGATCTTCTTCGATGGGGATCGCCTTTCCCCGACTGGCGACCCCTTATCTTCGGCGCCCGACTTTTTGCCCTCAAGAAGAAAGATGGTGATGTGAGGCCCATCGCATGCTCATCCGTAATCCGAAGGCTGGCGGCAAAGATCTGCATTTTTGAAAACAAGGCGGAAGTATCAGGTGCTCTTGGTTGTCATCAGCTCGGGCTTGCGACACCGGGAGGATGCGAGGCCGCGGTGCATTCAACTCGGTCCTTCTTGGAGTCTCGTTCCGGAGCCACCCTTGTGGTCAAGCTCGACTTTAAAAACGCCTTTAACACCATTCGGAGGGACCACCTGCTAAATGCGGTCAAGGCTTGGGCACCGAGCATGTTCCACCAGGTGGAACTAGCTTATAAAGAGCCATCTTGCCTTCTTCTGCCGCATGATACCATAATGTCGCAAACTGGGGTGCAGCAGGGCGACCCATTGGGTCCCTCCCTGTTTTGCCTGGGTATCAAGGAGTTAGTCGACTCTCTCGAGTGCCCTCTAAACACATGGTACTTAGACGACGGTGTACTGGGCGGGGCACCTGATGCAGTTCTGAGGGACATCCACAGAGTCATCGAGTTCGCGGAGCGGAGTGGCCTGGCTCTAAATCCTGCAAAGTGCGAGGTTCATGTCGTAGGAGGTGCTACCGACTCTGAGGTGCTAGAGGTTCTCCCAGGATGCAGGACTGTTGGCACGGATCTGGAGTTACTAGGCGTCCCCCTATTCCCAGAGGGAGTTCCGGCAGCTCTCGAAAGGTGGATAGAAAAACTAGAGCATGCGATGTCACGCATTCCTTTGGTAGGATCTCACCGGGGCCTTTTTCTTCTGAGATCTTCATTTTCGGCCCTACGTCTCAATCACCTGTTTCGAGGTGCAGACTGCTCGCCTGCTCCGGGACTCCTTGAGCGACTAAACGACAGCGTGCTTACTACGGTTAAGGCTCTTTTGAATCTCAGTCTATCGGCAGAAGCACGTCAACAAGCTCTACTCCCCGTTCTTTGGGGTGGTCTTGGGTTGCCTGATGCTACTGTACTATCGGAAGTAGCTCTGGTAGCTTCCCTCCACAGGTCTTTACAACAGGCTAAATCACTTCTCGATTCAGTTGCTCTTACGGACCTAGAAGATCGCTTAGAAACAAGCCGCCGTAGAGCAGTTGCCCTGTGCGGCCACGAGCCCGCCGAAGCTGGACGCCAGAGAGATTGGTCGGCGGCTTTACATGAGCAAAGGGTTGAAAATCTCATCGCGGAAAGCGCCACAGACGCTGATAGGGCCAGGCTGCGCGCCGTCTCCTCTAAAGGGGCGGGCGCATGGCTCCACGCCATACCCTGTGCTCGGATCGGGACACTCCTAGATGACGAGTCGGTGAGAATCGCGGTCGGACTTCGTTTGGGGACGGACCTTGTGCACGCTCATACCTGCGTCTGCGGTGACGCCGTCCAGCCGGATGGACGCCACGGGCTATCCTGTATCGTCAGCGCAGGCAGGCGAGCCCGACACCAAGCTCTGAACGAAACCTTCAGCAGAGCCCTACGCTCTAGTGGCCTACCGTGCGTCCTGGAACCCGTCGGACTGGATAGGGAAGGCGGAAAGAGACCCGACGGTCTGACCTTAACCCCGTTCGAGAGCGGTTGCATGCTGGTTTGGGACGCGACAGTTACTGACTCATTAGCCCCTTCAATGGTTAGTGCTGGCGCGGCCCGGGCCGGATATGCTTCAGCTCTCGCCGAGGCAGGCAAGGTAAGAAAATACCAGAACATCGGGTACCCGTACGGGTTCTACCCACTTGCCTTCGAGACACTTGGCGGGCCGGGTCCGTCCACTCGCGGTTTGCTACAGAAGGTCGGGAAGCGACTAGGTCTAGCCAGCGGTGATAGGCGAGCGGGCGAATTTCTCAGACAGCGTCTGTCGCTGGATGTGCAACGGGGCAACGCGGCTTCGGTCCGGGGAACCCTCCAGAGATGGTTGGTTCCTACATTGGACCCTTCGTAAACGTGCACACGTTCGCAGGGACCCAATTGTCATGTTCCCACCGTCGGTGATTAATTACAATGAATAAATGTTCACATATATATATACATTTATATATATATATATATATATATATATATATATATATATATATATATATATATATATATATATATATATATATATAGGATCATCTTCTACGACAAAACCCGGCTACAACAAGAGCAGCGACAGTGGCAGCAGCAGCAGCAACAGCAACGGCGATGACGACAGATACGTTACAACACGCAATGATTGAATGGGCGGGCTGGCGGGCGGACGGACGGGCGGATGGCCGTCGTGGCTGGTTGGTGTTACGCCAAGGGCGTTTGCTCTTCACCAAAGCGCATCGTCGTTGTTGTCACCGTCGTCGTCGTCGTCGTCGTCCGTCGCCGATCGTGTAATGATGTCAGAGCGAAAGCATTGTACAACAACTTAGCCTATCATCTTAACAACGGGCGATTGTGAGCTTCCGTTGTGTGTACCAGCATATACGCGTACACGGGACGTGTATATATATGTATGTATGTATAATTATTATTCTTATTAGAGCTTTTTGGTACAAAAAATACATATTCATACGTCAACGCAGGCTCCATATACATATATATATATATACTTTTTTTAAACTATTTTTTTTAAGAATGTAAATGGTGCGACATTTGTATCCTGGGAATGTGTGCACGGAGAATATTACTCCATCTCGTGAAGGGTGGGCTATATATATATATATATATATATATATATATATATATATATATCTTTGTAGGGCGATTGTGAGCTTCCGTTGTGTGTACCAGCCTATACGCATACACTGAAGATGTATATATGTATGTATAATTACCCTTATTATAACTTTTTGGTACAAAAATATATATTTATACATCAACGCAAGCTCCATATATATATATATATATATATATATATATATATATCTATATACATTTAAGAATGTAAGTTGTAAGTGTAGCGGCAATTGTCTCCTGGGAACGTGTGCACGGGTGCACGGGAAATATTACTCCATCTCGTGAAGGGTGGGCTATATATATATATATATATATATATATATATATCACTGACTGCTTTATCACGAGCCAAGGGAAGAACTGCGCAAGTTAGCAGATAACCTATTATTATAATTAAATACTAGTAGTCTATGACAAATGTTTGGTAGATGAATGTCCTGTTTTTTTCTTATATTAATCCTATGAAGAGTAGACGTAGGGCTGCCAAATGAGAGCGAATGCATAGACAGGCTGTGCTTGGCTTGCTAGCGGCATTGCGGACGTTGGACGCGAAAGTCCGCGCCATTTAGTGCGGATCCGCGTTACATAACACACGGACGTAGCACCGCCTGGATTGTCACGAGCAAGGCAATGCTACACACACACAATCTAGCGGACAACCTATGGCTATTAAATGCTAGTTAGATAACTGTCCTGCCCTAGTCCTGCCAGTACAGATTCTACTATTGCGACCGGTGCTACTAACATTCTTATATTAACCCAACGTGGCGTAGACCGCTGCCAAATGAGAGCGAATGCGTAGATAGGCTGTGCATGGCTTCTACGCGGCACTGCGGACGCCGGACGCAAAAGTCCGCGCCACTTAATCCGGTTCCGCGTTACATAACGCATGTAGGATGCGGTCGGTTGAAAGGCGCAAAACTGATGCGGACATTACCAACGATAATTCACTTATATGTATTTATTGCATAACAAAATATATATATATATATATATCTATATATATATATATATATATATATGTATATATATATATATATATATATATATATATATATATATATATATATATATATATATGCAGATCTGTATTTTATGTTATCGACAAAACGAGATGGAAAATATGGCGTTTTGTCCCGTTGGTCGATTATGACACAACACATTCCTATGAAGCGATTCTACATATTTAAGTTTGATTTATACTAACTAAATATATTTGACATGTATGTCTTAAAGACTGTAATTATTGCCTGACATAATGAAAGCTATTATATATTTTTTTCTAAATTATAATAAAAGTAGAGTATATATATGTTTTTTTTTTTATGAAAGCTATTGACCTATTTTACAGGGGGGGACGAATACCGTCGGAGCTCGTCATTATGGTTGACATGACGAGCTCCACGAAAGTGCATTTCCCAGTCGGCTATATGGCATTCTATATAAGCAAGAGTCCGCTAAACTTTAAAGCAGTTTCTTCCGTACACCATAAGAATGAACGATTTTTTCTCCAGAAATCTTGCGTGAGAGGCGACCCAATGTTAAACGAGAACTATAGAGCCTATATTGTCTCTCTGGGGGCCACATGTTGTTTGTGCAAACGAGTACAGTTCTGCTACTCTTTGATCAGATCTAGCCAAATTATACTGAAATATGGCGTATGTCAGTTCAAGAAAGCGGATGGGTAATCCCTTCCTCACACCTTGAAGTGCACTTGAAAGCTCAGTTAAGCATGGATACAAAATCAGCGAAGGCAAGGAACAGATGCGGCTTAGGAGCCTTACTCTCTGCATTTTGCCAACCAAATCTGCACATCGTGTGAATAAATACTTATAGGTAAGAGCCGCGTTTTTAACACAAAAACACGTTCTTTTCTGCGCTTAAACTACGCTGGACTATTTGGATTTTTAGAAGACCGCTGTCTTTTTTTAGTTTTTACTTATATTTCCTTTGCCAGACAAAAATCCATTGCCGTGATCTTGGTTAAAGCGAGCGATGCTGTCATGTAAGGAAGCGCCATTTACAAATGCATGCTTAACTGGGCTCGTTAGTTCGGCCTTGTGTATGCGACAAATTGCATGACGTTACGTAACAAGCACGTGAAACATGCATGAAGTTACATGGCAAATGACAACCTCAATTTTACAATACTGAATTGAACATGAAGTACGATTTGAAACGCTATTTTTCTTCGATATATATATATATATATATATATATCCCAAAGTTACGCTTACATCGAGCCCCACTGTAATTTTCGGGTTCCTAAGGCCCTGGGCAAAACAGATATTTTTTTTATTCTGACCAAACTTGGCAGATAGATACACATCAGGTATATTACAAAGCCTTTTGTTTTTCGGCTGAGAAAATCAAAGTATTAAAAAAAAATTACAATTGTTCTAATTTATTTCGACTTTCTTGCTTATATCTTGAAAACGGTTGCATCGATTCTGATCAAATTTGTCACGCTTATACTGCTTGGTTGATATTATCGTCTTCTCACCGAGATGACCATTAGTCAGCTGGCCCCTTTGTTCCTCATACGCTACTATGACAGTCACATCCACATTCCCATCGCTACTAGTGACAATACTGACTGTTGATATCTGCAGATGTCTATAAATTTCACTATACAAACTTTCGTCAATGCTCATGCGCATTTCTTTCTCATTATTTATGTCACATAGCTGAATTATAGTTTCGTTATATTCGGGTATATACATCACGAGGTGTATATAAGTAGAATTTCTAAAGGTATATATGTGCAATATAGTATTATACAAAAACGTTCAAATTAGATATGCATACGCTAGTAAATTTTTTCCGTCCTATGTGAATATATACGAATTATTCGGCAATATAAGAGACTCAGTTACTGTCTAATAGGAGCTATGTCGCTTTTTGTTGCAGAACATAAATACATATACACGTTTTTTTCTCTGTTTCGTCAAGGTGCATGGCACGTCGAATTGAGCGAAAAGCTCCTGCGCGCCAACGAGAATAAAAGGAAAACACAACTTATAATGATATCATATATACAAGATAAGTACAGAACTCATTGCAACATCAGATTATTTGAAAACTGGTAAAACAGACAAAACAGATTAAACGATGTACTTAAACTAAAAAGACTAGTCAAAACGAAAGAATGCAATGCTTGGCTTAGTTGTAGTGAAAGAAACGGCGGCATTTAAAACGGGTGGGCACCGTGCCAGCCAGGGCAATTGGCGATGGTTACACGTAGTCGCTTGGCTGCCAGCAACTCAAGCTGACTGACGAGTTTCTATGATTAGGCAAGTTCAGCCAACTGTGTAATTGTTATTCTGTCACCCTAAGTATGTGCATATATATATATATATATATATATATGTTTATGTATATATTTGCATATTTCCAAATATGGAATCTACAGATATTGAGACTACCTGTCGAAGGGAAGTCATCCGTGACTCTAACATATATATATATATATATATATATATATCAAGTTTAGTCAATGAGGGGGAAGTTGAGCTAAGATAGACCATTAGATCCTGCCTCTAGCCTGCCAAAGGTCAACCAGATGTTGTTCTAATGGCAACTTAGTCTCTGCTGAAATTTCACACAATTTTATAACTACTAGATGCGTATATGCAGTTCCTCTTCTATTAGGGAGATTATTACTAGCGAGAGTATATATATATATATTTCAACATCAGTCCAGAAGCAGACATTTTCGGCATATTCAAGTATAAACATGCGTACACTTAAACTGCATACATTCATTCCGCAATATACTTCATTTACGTTTAGACGTTGTACGTAAGTAAGCACATGCCAACTTTCAGGTAAAAGAGTGATGGAAAGGCGTCGGGAGACCTTGCGTAAGGCCGCCTCCTTGAAGCATCCACGCATACGGAAGTCGAAAAGGACAACGAAACACATGTTTCTCTTTTGCCGTCTCTCGCACGGTTTTTCACATTTGCCCTTCCTCCCGTACGCTTCGCCTCAATTCCTCTCGCTGCCTAGTGTAAATTTAACCCACGCTTGAACGCTTCACACGCACCCGCAGCAGCAGCAACACCGGCTGTTGGCTTGCTTCGCTCGAAAAGGCCAGATTTAGTTCGTTCTGTAAGTTGGCCGTGCCAATGACGTTTACTGGTCCGCCCAGCTGCTGTTGCTGTTTCCGAGAGAAAGCAAATGATATTGATGAAATCGAAAAGAGAGGGAGAGAGGGACAGAGAGCAAGTAGAAATCGAGTGAGCTCGCAAAAGAGCCACAGAGAATTGCCATACAAAATCGAGAAAGAGAGAGAGAGAGCGGCCAGGAAAGAGATTGAGGGGTTGCTATAGAGAGTCATCACACATCGAGTGTTATAGCCAGCGACCGTATCGTATGGGTACCATGTCTGTGTATACATTGTTGAGATATCTCTCTATGATTGGTTAGAAGACCGTCCTTCCGCCGAGCGGCCTGTTGGTCTATCTGCCGGACCGTCAGTATATCGGCATATGGGTCTATTGAGTACTTCTAATTGCCATATTTACTAGTGGGTCGTCGGTCTGGGTGTGTGGATGGTTCTCTTGGACGTAGTAATCAGAGGCATTGAGATGTTGAGCCGTTGAGATGCCGGTGCACTTTCGGCTGCAGTAGGTAGATGGCCACCACCGGTGTGGCCACCGTCCTATCTAACTAACTAATTTACGAACGATATGTAACTAGCACCCGTAGCAAGCGTAACAGTCTCAACGCTATAATGAAGTTTCACGGAAATGCGGCGATATTCGACCACGTCGACGTTGACAAACAGCCCGTTAGTAAGTCAGTCACCCGTCACCATCAATGTCTTCCTTGTCTTCATCATTACGTTCATCATTATGGTTACGCTGCTGCTGCTGCTGCTACCGCGTCTGCCGTTGCGGCTGTCGAGCATGAATAGTGCAATAGCTCGTCTCAACGGCTCAAGGACCAACGAAGCCGGTTCGTGTCGACGCCACAGCCCGAGCACAACTTTCTCACACTGTGATTAGCATGATAATTAGAATATTATATACCGTTACTATTGTAATGACACGCGTAGCTCTAGTAGCAACAGCAGCCGACGCCACAGCAACATCATCACTACCAGTAATATACAAAGTAACAGTACTAAATGAATAAAAGTCGGAAACTAATATTCAACAACAACAACAAGTGTTGTCGCACATGAGAGGGCTATAATGAGTTGATGTGATGAGCAGCACACTCCACGTTGTCGGAGTCCCTGTCGTCGTGGCGTTAACGCGATTGCATTACAACACTGCTGAGAATCTCTCACTCACAGCAGCCGCTCATGCTTCTTCCATCCCTTCCTGTCGTCGCCTTCCCGTGGTCGTTGTGATATTGCTGTTTCAGCCAAGGTCAAGCTCATAACACAAGAATAACAATTTGTTTTTTTCCTGTCATCTTGAACCATAGTCAACAATGGTTCACGAGCGCGATTTCCTGGTGTTTAGAACTGTGTACATTTATAATTACATACATCACATGATAAAAACTTCATTTTTATATATATATATATATATATATATATATATAATGACCGTTCAAATAAAAAGGTATAAAAAGTCGTAGCAACTGAACCGGTTGAAATGCAAGTATGCCGCTTTGGGATAACGTCGTGAGACATGTAGGGATGGGAACGAAGTGTGCGGCGTAATTGTACGCATGACGGAGGAGAGACGCACGCAGTTGTGGCCGTACAAGTTAGTGAGAAAGTGGAGTAACTGTTTTCGTGTAGGCCGGGAATGTTTGAGTGATGACCCAAGACCAGACCTGACAAACACAGTAATTATGGCCGAACTCATCGACAGAGTGATCTGGTGAGAAGTAATCGGCGTGTCACAATGCGAATTTTGCCAGTGATGATGGGGGCCAGTGTTGGAACACTGTGGACAGTTGTGCACGGCAGACTGGCAGGGTTACAGAAAGGTGCGTGCCGAGTGAGTTCCGAAGGACCTCAGCAAACCGCAAAAGAAAATACGTAGGAGGCTAGCACTGGGGCATCTGTTCCGATTTCATGAAGACTTGCTTCTTTGAGCGAATCGGTGCCATCACTTCGAGCCAGAGACAAAGCGGGACTGCATGTGATGGAAGCATTTGTCGTCACCTCTCCCTAAAAAGAATCAAAGCTGTACCCGCAGCAGGTGATGCTCACCCTCTTTTTTGATGTCCGAGGTCGAATACTCATCAAATTCCTCGAGCACGCAAAGAACATTAACCGTGGCGTGCGCTGTGAGGCATTCTGTAGCCCACGCTACTCAAGAGCAAACGGCCTGAGCTTCTTACGGAGGGAGTGATTCTGCGATTACGATAACGCCCATACGTCTCCAGGCTCCCACACATCGTACTGGCCAAGCTTAAGTGGAAGCAGCTTGAGCATTCGCCCTACAGCCCAGAAGTATTGCCTTGCTACGTCTATCAGTTTAGTCCGCTAAAACATGTCAAAGAGGGGGACGCTTCGACACGAACGACAAACTGGCGTACACCGTGGAGGCCTGACTGTCGTCATAGCGCAGGATGTATAGGAACGGGGAATCTTTCGACTCGTAAACAATGGGATAGTTGTGCTCAGGCCTCTGATAATTGCTTTTGTATAAAGACTTTAATTATACCCACAGTGTTGTTTCGTGCGTTTTTTAAGCATTATATATATATATATATATATATATATATATATAACAGATATACGACAAACGTTAAATTCGTGAAGCCTAGGCTTCTATTAAAACTGTGCTTCATTTCGTTTTATGTCTAAATATATATCTATATACATTTTATATCTAACATGCTAAATTGGCGTAAATTGCGCAAGCAGAGCATTCAACACCACATAATTTAATATAAAAATGCTGCTTCACTCTTTATCTTGCTACTCGTATATACAATAGTTCGCCTTCTTCTTCTTCTTCTATATTTCTAGTGTGCTTCATTTCTGGTGTCCTCGTAAGCAGGCCGCTGTAGCGCCAGTTGTCTAGAGTCTGCTGCAAGCTACACTGGCGTCAGCGCAAGATGGTTAACCACCATGGGTCAGATGTAGCAACAAAATGACGAAGTTCCGACCAATAACAACCAGTACCTCTAGCAACTCGGTCAGCGAGCTCGGGCTTGAAAATTCCAATTAAGCCGACGACGGCGGCTACAACGACAAAACACTACCCTCAGACATGATTCTTGTCGTTGTTGATATTTGTATTGTTGTCGTTGCTGTTGCAGTTTAACAGGGAAGGAACGGCAATGCCGGTCGTAACCCACTCTGCAGAATCGGATTATGCAGCAGGCCAGCAGCCAAGACATTTATTTAGTAAGCATCATCGATGTTTGTTTTACCCAGTTCACACACGATTGACACAACAACAACAGCAGCAGCAGCAGAAATAAGCTTAACAACAACAAGAGCAACAACAACCGTACGACGATAGCGGTGATGAATGCCAACTCGACCAGAAGAAGATAGCGTAGGAATCCCTAAAAACGCGTAGATCCCGTGGAACAATCGAATAAGCTGCGAACATGAAGAAAATGAAAGAAGGCCACGGTGGCTACCTCGTTGCTCGTGATGAGGCCGCAGTAGGCTAATCTGTCGTCTAACTCAATCGCTACTGGGAGGCGATCGGCGTAGGGAAGGGGTTGTGCATCTATTGAGGTTGCAGTGCACCCCGAACACGCGAGAACCGGTCGGTTAGTACGCACGTGGTGGTCGTAGCCCGTATGATTTTGCACCGCAATGGCCACTGGTTCAGGAATTCAGAGATAAACAAACGGGATACTATCCAAATTCAAAAACTCAATAAAACCGACGCAAGTCAAAGAAAAGGAAACCAAAAAGTAGGATATAAGAGAGACAGGGGTTAAGAGAAGGGGCGCAACTGTATCAACAAGCTTTTGTTGCTCAGTTTGCAAATTGTGTACCAGCCTAGATTGGTGAAGGTAAATGTCCGCATATTTGTAATGGCAGATATGTACATAATCTAATGTATACACGTTTATTTGTAAAGATCAATTCATCAATACTACGCACCCGTTAAGGTAGGGTTTCTGTTCCTAACTAGTTTGCATTTATAAGTGGCTTACTGCGTGCCTTGTAGTCTCCGCAGGTGCGCAAAAGATGACGAGATAACTTCTTTGATGAGAATGTATATGATAAATAATCTTATTTGTTTAACTATTTAATAGCTTCTATTTTTGTATATCATTTTGTTATTTTCTACGCTTTCGTCGTAAATTCATGATCCTGGTGAAACCCATATAATACACGCACACATTTAAACGTTTGCAGTGTAGCACGCGCTTCAAACAACACAATCGATCATCGATCCATCAAATTTATTACTCAGGCGTATTATTCTAAAAAGAGTCCTTGTTTCCTATATGTTTTCTTATTCCTATAAAAATTTTAATTAATTAGGCCCAGCAGCGCATACGTCTAATGTTTTACCGGTAACAATTGTCCGAAACCAGACCGATTTCCAGCAATTGCCAGACGTCTTATTAACGACGTTCACTTTTTGCCTGCATAGAGTATATACAAATATTATTGTCTGATGATACAAAATAGCATATATATATATATATATATATATATATAGACGTGGCGTTACGGGTCAGTTTTTGCCGGGCATTTCTGTTCAGCTTCTGACCGAACGTGATATCTGACAATATTGAGCGTGTTGGCGCCGTTTAAATGCTTCTGCGTTTTATAGTAGCGATGTGGGCTGGCATTTTAACGCTCTGCTCACTATCTCGATGCTCAATCTGAATTAATTAGATACTGAGTTCATATCATAGAACTAAGATGCTCTATGATAGGCCAAACTTCACCTGGCCCTCGATTCAGAGCTATTTAAAACTAGCTGAATACAAAAATCATAGTGTATACATATATATATATATATATATATATATATATATATATATATATATATATATATATATATATATATATATGTATACATATATATATATATACATGAAGGAAAACTATAGACCGTTCTAACACATTCAAGATAGAGTGCTTTGGTGGTATCGCTGTGGTTGGCAGGACCATTTCACTTAGCCAAGTGTCTATGTGAGCGTGTATAAATCAAATCTTGGACGGCCACATCTATCTATGTCGTCGTTGTCGATTGGGGACGACGCAACGAGATGGGACAAAACAGAACAGGCCAGAGGAACGAACAGTAGAACACCAACCAACGTCTGTGAGCGCGCGCGAAAGTGGCGGAGGCGTTCGGGTTTGATCCGTCCATGCGGAGCTGTTTGGCCACCGTGCAGTCAGTCAGTCGGTGCACGTGCTAGTACGGACATCATTGCCATCGTTATCTATCGGTCAGCCCGCGGATCCCTTCCCCCCGCTTGGGACCAGCGGGTGTCACCGTACTTCTTCTCCACGTTCCACCTCTCTTCCGTCCTTAATCCTGTCGACTTTTCCCTCGTTGCGCATCGAGATGGACCAGGATGAACATGATTGAGGGATGAACGCGTTTTGCCGTTTTTCCATCAACGTCATCGTGACGACAAAAATAGAGGAACCCCGGTTGCACGCTAAAGCACGACTACGATACGTCGGTATTGTTTTTGTCGTCGTCGTCGTTGTCGTCGTTTACGCCGACATGCTATTGTTGTTGCTGTTGTTGTTGTTGTTGCCGTTGATGTTGTTGTTGCTGCTGCTGCTGTTGGTGACGTCGCCGTGACCGTTGTCCGGTGTCACTGTATATCGGCCACGATTTTCTTCCCCATCAGCAATGTCGTCGTTGTCAGATCGTCGTTGGCGGATCAGCGATGCCGAAGGGGAAGATCGCAGTGGAGGCGGCGACAGGACCGACTTTTTCTGATTTGTCAACTGTCAACGTTGGCAGCAGCAGCAGCAGTAACGGCAGCAACAACTACGTTGTCAACAACGTTGCTGAGCTCATAGGGTAGCAGAATTTGAATGTAGGCCTTGCTCTACTGCACCAACGACGACGACGACGACGACAACAACAACGACGACGACGACGATGAGGACCACCACCATTTGTACGCTTACTGAGGCTATGATTGTGGTGTCTATTCTACCGCTGCTATTTGCCATGCACGAGCATGACAGCTGGCCGCAAACGTGTGTGCTGTTGAAATCATGATGGTTGATTTGGTGTGATGGTGGCGGCGGTGGGGCCGAAGATAGTGAAGACGGAGACGATACAGATTTATGTTAAAGCTCATGCTGGTTGATCACCAGATAGAGAAGGAAACGAAAACACGAGAGAAGGCGAAGATAAAAAAACATGAAGCGTTCGCTGCTTTCTGCGTTTGAATAGCATGCCTGGCTACTCATTGCCACTACGCTATGATCTATCATCTCGGCGTCGTGTACCGTTCCAAACCGTTTGGTTGGCAAAATCGGTGAAGTTCCGAGCTCGAGAGTTCTCGTCCCGAGCTACCAAATTGTTAGCGACCAAACCTATGCTCATCATATAATGCTGCCATAGAGATAGTAACAAAATACGGTTCTGATGCAAGTGGTTGAACCCGCCCTGCTGCATAACGGTTCTTATGTCTATCTATTGATCTATTTACGTGTCTATCGGCTAGACCTGGGTTTAGGATGAGAAAATGCAATGAAAAGGACCAGAAGCTTCGGAGGTGCTATGCCCAAAATGTTTGACGGTATTGTGTGCTCAAGGCTTAGCAAGGTCATTTCCTCAATCGAGCGCGCGACGACAAATCACCAACGCGCGAGTGAAATCAGAAAACTACGAAGTATGCAATAATGGTTGCTGACCTTCCTCATCTCTTTCTCGTCTGCATCGTCTCCAGTCTTTGGCTAGGCCGTCACTCTGCTGTTAGTGACCTAATTACGGAGCCCTGTCATCGGCAGCGTACCCTGCGGAGGAAAACCAGTTAAGAAGGTTGCAGCAAACTAGTACTGCGCCCATGCCGAGTACCGGTATGGATCGCGACTGTCTGAGACTGTCCCTAGCGCTATTATACAAACAGGAGACTCGCGTTTCAATACGCGGAAGCTGTAAACTACACTGTCAACAAGGGCAACGCCAAAAAACAGTCATCTGGACTCAACGTACACAAAAATAAATTTAGCCTAACATTAAAAATGTTGCTCTAGTGGAGACGGTTGTTTGATAGTCCAATTGTTACGGTTTAGCCGCTGAGGGAAAGGGATAGTCCGTCCGTCTACTGAAAAGTCATTTTATTGCGACCAAAGTGAGTCGGTTTGATTCGACAAACTCGAAAATAAGCTGGGAATTTGCGTAAAGCTACACCCACGTCTTTAACCATTGTGGCGCAGCCAGGCCTTGGCAATTGAGTCTTAACTTACTTGTACGTTGAGAAAGATCTCGGCATCAACCTCACCGATCAATCTGCCGTTATCTGCCCGTCTGTGTGAAAGACCATGCATAGAAATCATTTGTTCATTCGTTCTCGCGCGCGCTCTCTCTCTCTCTCTCTATATATATATATATATATGACCAAAAACAGATATATTAACAAACAAAATGATGATTTAGCAATACGTTGCAAGTTGAATTTAAATTTGGATCCTCAGGCTGAGTACATGCTACTATAGAGATAGGTTGGGGCAGTGATTGGGAGAAATGGCCTCAGTTAAAATCTAAACTCAAACGTACACAACAGTAAAAACGACAACAACCGACAACAGATTTGAGCGCAATGGCAGTAACAACAACAACGACAACCGTTTTGAGCGCAATGGCAGTAACAACAACAACGACGACAACAAAATCAACAACAAAAGCAGCAACAACAGTCGCGCCGGAAACAAACAGCAGACCGCCCGGCAAGCCGAAGTTGTATCGATGTCGGCGTCCCAGAAAAGCAATTCACCAGTGAGATTTGTGCAAATTGACGGCATCGTTCGTTGTCACCACCGCGGCCACCGCCGCCACCGACGACGACGACGACGGTACCGGCGTCGTATCACCGTATCATCGCCCCCATGACACCGGCCCTAGACGGTCCGCGGAACAAGACGAAGACAACTAAGAGAGTGAAGGCGAACGCAAAAGAACAAGCAGCAGCAGCAGCAGCCGAAGGAAACCAGTGGCGCTGCTGCAGAAGCCAAAGCAGAACAACCAGCCAAAACACCTATCCGTTCTGACGTAACGGGCGAATCCAGCGGCCGGGGCCAGCAAAAACTGACCGCCTAGACAAGATGTCGTCGTTGCAGGCCGGCGCCAAGAGGGCACCCGGCAAACTAAAAACGTCCGTTGTGTTGCAGACATAATAGAGCAGATAGATCTAATCTAGATGGCCAATAGTAAGGTCATACCACCATTCGTACCGTATCCATCAGTCGTCAGCCAGAAAACGATCGTCCTGGTGGAGACTTTAGCGTAGGCGACGACGTAGGCGATCCAACACGTTGGCCACGCTTATAAAATGAAGCCAACGAGGCGAATAGCCACCATCGTCACCCCTCACTCGTTTAATTAAGTATTATTGTCATTATTATTATTATTTCTAGGCTTTTAAACTTCTCAGAGGCATGGCTGTTTTAAAACACACACACACACAGGCATTTCCAATCATTTCTGCCCAACTAATATATATACAGGGTAATCCTAAATAAAGTTTGCGAATTTTAAGGAGTGGTATAACTTGTTCAATAAATTGTTTTTCCAATGTAATGAGGTATCTTTTTTAAAAGTAATAGTGAAATTACTATAATTTTGTATAAAGTACTGATATGGCTTTTGTCTAGCCGATTTCTGTTAACACGGGACCCCACGGGAGTCCGACATCGGACGGCGGGAGAAAACGACTAATTTATGGTATCTTTGAAGTGTACAGTCTTATGGCCGATCGATGGCCGAACTGGTGTCTCCACTGAATAACTCGTTCACTCCTCGCAATGACTCCTTATGTAAAATGATTTCCGACCATCTATATCAGTAAAGCAGATGACAGTAACTTTAAATCACACTCCTAGACACAACCGCCACCATCTTATTAAGAAAATTGATTTCCCAAACAAGCTTGTGTTAAAATGTTATTACCTAGATTATTATGTTATTCCCTGTCGGAGGCCCCGTGGTTTTAGTTTTGTTGGAATCCTTGCCTTCCTAAAGGCTCTTCTGATTATTTCATTGAGCTCTTGTGCCGTGAATTATTATTATTATTATTAAGCGTTTGTTATCTAGAACAATCTAGGGCACAGCTGTCTCAAGAGGGACATGTTGAACAAAAGACAACGAAAAAAAACAAATCAAATAAAAAAAACACATATATATATGTATATATATATATATATATATATTATATATATATATACATATATATAGATATATATATATATATATATATATATATATATATATATATATATATATATATATATATATACATTTTTTAGAGTGGTGAATGAAACCCTCCGATTCAGATCGAGAACCAGAGCGGCCAGAGTCTCACTGCTGTGTAGTTCCATCCATCGCCTAGCTACTGTTTCAGATCACACACTTTCTTCTTCTTCTTTTTCGTCTGTCAACTTGTTTTCTCTCTTATCGGAGATCCGACAGTTCTTTGGGTGAGGTTTTTGCTCGACTCGGTAACACGGTACTTGTTACGGTTACGGTTGCGGTTGCAGTCATCGTCGCCGTCTTTGTTATTTTGTGTTTGTTGTTGCTGTGTTGTTATTTTTGATACTGTTGTTATCTTGCTTCGTGCTGCTCGACGGGTGCTATAGTTGTCTGTGCAATACCGTTGTAATTTATGCTTGTATTGCCTTTCAGTGTTACTGCTGTGATTGCAATCGTTCGATACAAGGTAGTGCTACCATAATATATATATATATATATACATATATATATACATACGTAAGAGTGGAATATAATGAACTTGGCAAGGTATATTGCATCCACCGTACTGAACATTTTGGCGCTAATGTTTGGTGCGACGGCATTGACATACAACAGGTAGATCGATTAGAAATGGGTGTGTGACATGTGATGAAGATCATGAGGTTATATTCTGGATCTGTCATCTCCGTTGTTGTTGGTTGTTGTCGTCGTCGTTGCGCCGTTAGTATCACGCCATGCATCTACTGTAGTTTAGTGATAGGGGCTCTCATAAACGTCGATGGCACCATCGGCTGAACGGGCTTATACTCCACCACTTATTCAACATTGAACGGTTTTTCTTGCCATTTTTTAGCGCATTTATTATTATCGTCAGTGTGTCTTGGTGCTGCAGCAGCCTTCTCCTCATCTTATCACGAAATATGTACGATCACTGTTGAAGTACGAAAAGCGGGTGGCAGGACACGCAACCACTTGCTGACAATGCGATTTCTATGTTAAGCAACCTTGCCGTGTGGGTAGCGAGTGGTTGTACACATGAATGTATGCAATCATCCGTGTATGCATAATAATGATATATAATTCGAACAACATGAAACGAGCAGAGCATGATGAACCCGGTTTATACGTTCATACCTCACAACTATAAAAAACTGCACATTCTATTAAATAATAAAAATAATACACACGTCACTACACGGCATACATACGAATGGCTCACAGATGGAAGTGCCTATCTTGAAGGCCGATATCATGCGGAAGGAGTTAGGATCCATCATGGTGCCAACTGGCCGGAGGGCAGGGCTTGAAGCCATCCTCCGCTAAAGCAAGCCTCTGGAAAGCGGCCCGCTCTCTTGATTGATGTGAGGTCATCCATGATTCTGATCATGTACTATTTTCGTTGTCGTTTCTGATACTGTCGATGTTGCTGCTGCTACTGCTGTTCAAGTCATCCTTAATGCCGGATTGACATTGTTGTCGTTGTTGTCCTTGTTGCTGATATTGTTGTCGTCCTCTCTGGGTATTGTTGGTGTTGTCATTGTTTGGCGTCATTTTTGATGTTGTTGTCGTTTTTGCTGCTATTCTTGTGAGTGTTGCCGTTGTTGTTGTTGGTGGTGGTGGTAGTGGCGTTTATTTCTGCTGTTATCGCTTTTATAACTGGTGCTGGTGTATTGCCAAACGACAGCGTGCGTTTAATGCTTCAAAGGGCGGACGCTGTCGGTGAGGAGGCGTTGGCCATCATGTCTCATCGCTAGTTCACTCACTTCATCTTCGAGTCGTACCTACCTTCCCCCTTTTACCCTATAGCGGTAGACAGAGATAACGTTGGCCGGGTTGTAAGCGGACAGGTAGGTGGTAGGTCTCTACTGCGGAAGATGATGGCAATAACGTTTAGCAGAAGCCACACCACCAGCCACAGTGGGCCTAAATAGCCAACAATTACAACAACAACAGCAACGACAACAACAACCGTAGCAGCAGCAGCGACAATAACAACCACAACAACACTAGAAGACGCAACGAACGATTCGGTGAACGACATCGGCCATTTGCCATCGTTGTTGGACCAGCGAAATAAACGTTAAAGTCGTCTCGCCGCAGCCGTTGTGATCTCCGTTTTCGTTGTCTCCTCCGTTTCTTCTGCACCCTGCCTGCCTGCAGCGATCGATGCTGCCAGCTGCTACCACCACGACCACCTTCGGCATCTTCTTTTCTTGTGTTCCTGTTGTTCTTCTGCACGTTCAACTCGTCCTGTCGTTCCCACTCGATGCAGCGTTATTGTTATTGTTGTCATTGTTGTTGTCGTCGTCGTCGTCGGCCGGAGGCAGAGGTAGACACAGACGGAGGAGGCAGTCCGGTCGCAACTCATCGTATCCTCATAGGAGTCCTGGGTTTCGTTGTTGTCTCGTCGTGGGCCGCAGTCGTAGCCGAACACCAACCAACTGCCAAACGATGTCGGTCGGTAGCCATGAACGGCAACGTGAGCCGCCCGCCTGTCACGGCAGAAACACCGCAGTGGGGGGTTAGGGGGTTGGGGTGGCACGACAGGGAGGAACAAAAAGGAAACAAAACTACTACTGCTTGCAATGACGACAACAGCTACAATAACAACAACAGCAATAACAACAACTAAAAGAGCAGCAGAAACACAACAACAGCAGCAGAAACAACGACAACAACAACTGGGCTGGACAGACCAAGATGTTTGTCGTAACCAGTGGATTCAGGGCTGTCCCTTTTTCCGATTCAGATGACCGAGGCCCCAGCCCAGCCCACCCAGCTCACCAGCAGCATCCGAAGCCTGCAACAGCGGCGGCAACGGCAACACAACAACAACAACAAAACAACAGCTACAATAACCTCAGACTTCGCGCCTCTTGTGACAACTGTCGAACGAGTTCGAACCCGCTTCGTGCCGGTCACTGAGTAGCACCAGCAGCAGCAGAAGCATTACCAAAAACCTGCCGAAAACCGCTCTTCTCCCGTTCGAGCGGTTGACCGCAGGGATGGCTGTGTGGTGGTGGACTGTTGGTTGATCCGTTGCTCACCGAGCTGGCAGAGCTGATGCTACGACCACACGTCATTATTTGTTACCAGTGTTTTATGTTGCCACTGTGGAAACTTGACCACTGACTGACTTCTAGGATTACTCCAACTATCAACAGTATCACACTGCGACTACTCACAGCCACTACTACTATTAGGCTGCTAGAATTGCTTCTACTACCAGCCTAGTACAGCTACTCCGGCCGCTGCTGCTAGTACCCTTTATGCGAAACGAGGCAGAGTGTA